>OVBA01001446.1:0-44224 GCA_900406435.1 Lepidium aucheri | reverse complement strand
AGTTATTAGCCTAAACGTAATGGCTAAACTGACTTTAAGTTTTTAACCAGATATCTTTTCCTTGCCTGTCCTTGGCGAGCTTAGACGGTGAGGAGTGGTCTTGATGTGGTCCTCACTGGTTAATGCTGAGTGGATGATCCGAGTCGTTTAGGTTGAACTTCCCTCGTGATGGATAGGTCGAGGCGGGTGACCGAGGCTTTTCTTTTGTCAGCGAACCGAGCGATCCTCGCCAGCAAACCGCGAGGCAGCGATCCGATTGTTTGGTGACTTCTTTTCCCGAGCAATTTGTTCTGACACTTTAGCTCTATTTTATGTTCCTTTTTGCTCCATTACCTAGGAAAACCCCAAAACTCCAAATGCAAATGCAAAAAGTGCAAAACTAGTCTAAATGGACCTAAATGCAAGGAAAACTAGCTAAACGATACAAAAACAACCTACAATAGTACTCTAAAACCGTTAAAAATCACACTCATCAGTCCTTTATCCCAAATATACAGTATTTACAAACAAAAGTATTCGGATATTGGGGAAAAACCAATATACTTTTAATGTCAAATCAGGATCAACGTCTTTGTGATTGTTCCAGAAGAAATGAAACAAAAGATACAGTCAAATCCATTTGGGACCAATCTGCGCCTCCCTTTCAGTCTTGATCAGCTCTGCATTTATTTCAAAAGAATCTTAAAGTTCTAAAGCCAGCTCTCCAGTTATTGAACAGAACCCATTATGCTGATATCCCTCTTCGTACTAAATCTGCTTTTTAGGCTCTTCGTCTTGCTCAAGAACAAGTCTTTCTTTACGCATTTTCTACTACTTTCGAAGCTGCTGCTTCTTCTTCCTCCACTTGGCACCATTGGATTCAGATTGAGGAGCAATTTTTCTTACAGAAATCCTGTATAAAATGGTTGAAATCTGGAGATCAAAACTAGTCTTTCTTTCATAAGGTAACTCAGTCTTGCAACTCCAAGAACTCCATTAAGCATTTAAAAAAGATTCAGATGTTCTTATTACTGACTTGGGAGCTATAAAGAAGGAAGCTATTAGCTAT
This sequence comes from Lepidium aucheri, assembly GCA_900406435.1. Lineage (NCBI taxonomy): Eukaryota > Viridiplantae > Streptophyta > Magnoliopsida > Brassicales > Brassicaceae > Lepidium > Lepidium aucheri. The sequence goes on along the minus strand of OVBA01001446.1, from coordinate 43,176 downwards.
TTCTCCAATCTTTTGCTATCTTTTCATCAAGGCTTTGGTAATCTATCTGTAGTTCCTCAGGTTATTGATTACAAATGCTCTAACTCTATGGCTGCTTCTCTAGTTAGGCATGTTTCTATTGTTGAGATTAAGAGTGTGGTCTTCTCAATGCCTTCTAATAAAGCTCTGGGATCTGATGGTTTCACAGTGGAATTTTTTTAGCTCTTGGAATATTGTTGGTAAGGATTTCACAATTGCAGTTCAATCCTTTTATCTTTTCAGTTTCCTTCCATCAGGTATTAATGCTACAACATTGACTCTAATTCCTAAGCACCCTGATGTGACCTACATGAAGGACTTTAGACCAATTGCTTGTTGTAACCGTGTCTACAAGGTCATTTCAAAGCTTCTTGCTAATCACCTAAAGCTTTTTCTTCCTTCAGCAATTGAGAGTGCTTTTGACAAGGGATGTCTTCTACTTGAGAATGTTCTCCTTGCTACAAAACTTGTCAAAGATTACCACAGTTCTTCTATTTCTACTCGTTGTGCTATAAAATTTGATATTTCTAAGGCCTTTGACACGGTTAAGTGTGATTTTATTATTGCAGTTCTTCAGGCTATGCATTTGCCGCACCTTTTTGTATCATGGATTTATCTCTGCATATCCACGGCCTCCTTCTATGTCTCAATTAATGGTGAAATAGATGGTTCTTTCTCCAGTTCTTGAGGGTTAAGACAAGGCCGCTCTTTGTCACCCTATCTATATGCGATTCTGAATAATGTCCTCTCCAAGATGCTTGAAAAATGCCACTTCTAATGTTCTGTTTGGCTTTCATCCTCTTTGTCAAAACTTGAAACTCACTCATTTGAGTTTTGCAGATGAGATGCACGTGTTTACTGATGGTTCTCCTTCTTCTATTAATGGTGTTATTGAGGTTATGAACAGTTTTTCTGATCTTTTAGGCCTTCCTATTAACCCTTCAAAGTTCTCTATCTTCTTTGGAGGAAAGCCTTGTCCTCCTCTCCAGGCTGCTGCTATTCATGCTAAAATTACTGTCGATACTTTGCCCATTAAATTTGGGCTTCCCTTAACTACTAAGTCTATGTCTAGAATGGACTAGGAACCTTTGTTGGTTAAAGTCATATCCCAGATGCTTAGTTTGACTGCCAAATCTTTAACTTTTACACGCCATCTTTAGCTTATTAAGTCGGTCATAACTAGCATTTCTAACTTATGTGGTGTGACTTTTAGACTCCCTACCTGTTGTCTTAATGAAGTGGAACGCCTCTCCAATGCTTTTCTTTGGTCAGGATCACCAAATTTTGCTTCTAAAGCAAAAGTCTCCTGGGATGATGTTTGTATGCCTCGCTCTGAGGGTGGCCTTGGCTTTGAAAGCTTTCGGACTCTTCTCGTATTTTTGCTCTACATTTAATATGGAGGCTTCTCTTATCCTCAAACTCTTTATGGGTTTCTTGGACTTGCCATTATTTATTGTGTTACTCTTCTTTTTGGGATGCAAAACCTAACTCACGAGGCTCATGGATTTTGCTCAAATTACTGAAGCTCTGTGACCAAGCTTTTTCTTTTACCAAAGTTCAGATTAGGTCAGGCAATAAAGCCTCTTTCGGGTTTGATCACTGCTCTTATTTGGGTAGACTTATTGATCTCATAGGAAAAAGAGGCACCTGTTATTTTGGAATCTTGTGATCTTCTGTGGTTTATGATGCTGCACCTACTTCGGGCTGGAATATTCAGAGTCTTAGGATCCAGTCTCTTGAACAAGTTGTTTCACAGGCTTGCTAACATACCTCCTCCTATTCAGGACTCAGGTGATGATTTCTACCTCTAGAAACATGGTGATGATGATTTTAAACAGTTTTTCTCTTCTCCAAAAATTTGGAATCAGATTTGTGTGAAGAAGCCACTTGTTCCTTGGTATGATGCGGTCTGGTTTCCTCAAAGCGTTCCTCACTTTTCTTTCATCACCTGCTTGCTATTAGAAACAGGCTCTCTACATGAGGTCGCTCTCCATTTTGGGGAAGTGTCCAAAGCTGCATATTTTATGGTGAACCTGATGAATCCAGGGACCATATCTTCTTTGTGGTGCAACATTTGTGGTACCCTTCTTGGTTCTTCTATCAGTCCTGATTGGATGGTTACACTTAGCTCAATTTTATGTTCCAGCCGAGCCTTACTTGATAGGGTCCTCCTTCGAATGACTTTTCAAACTTCAGTTTATTACTATTAGAGGGAGAGAAATGGGAGAGAATTCATAATTACAAAGTGCTAGACTCTACTACTCTTTCTCAAGTTATTAGGAGGATTGTTCGGAATTGTATTTTCTCCTTGCACTATACAGGTGATCATTCCCTTGAAGAGTTAAAAAGACGTCGGTTCGAATTACATCCTAGTTGACTCTTCTTTTCTGGTTATTGAATTTTGATTTATTAACATTTGTTATTCATCCCTGTAAATAATTCTCTTTTTTGTTGATATATATTTTTCACATTTCAACAAAAAAAATTAACTAATAACACTAAAATTCAAGAATTATCACAAAAAGTTTAAAATTGAATTAATTATTTTTAAAGTATATTAAAATGATTTAAAAAAAAATTATAACCCAAAATAAATAAATAAGTAATTACCAAAAATTATCACAAAATAGAGTCAAGATATTATTTTAGTGAGAGTTATACTCCATGGAATGATTTAAAACAAGTTTTTAAGCAAAAAATTAAAATAAGGGATTAAAAATAGAGTACAAATTGATTTAATGAATGTTATATTTCATTGAAGTATTTAAAATAAGTTTTAAATAAAAGAATAATAATTACAAAATATATTACAAACCGAGTCAAAAATGAATTAGTGGAAGGTATAGTCCATGAAATATTCTAAAATAAGTTTTTAACCAAAATAAATAAATCTAAAAAGTACTAAAATTTCACAAAATAGTACGAGAATATAATTTAAGGAAATATGTTAACATTTCAAAATTAACAAAAATTATTTAACACAAAATAGAATCAAAAAGTAATTTAGTGAAGATTGCAATCCATAAAATGTTGATAACAAGATTTTAGCTATCAATTATCACTATGCATTATCATGGTCGTTACAATACTTTAGGTGTCAATCCAATCGAGTGCAACTGATAGCAATCAGGACAAGATCAGAACAATCTAATTCAAGTTAATCAATAACGATTTAGTTATCTATCAACCTAAATGAGCAAGTTAAGTAAGAATGAAACAATAGATTAACATAACAAAAATATAAATTAGACAGTAGAAAGAAAACTGAGCAGATTTACAGTGAAAACTGAGAATAAAGCAAAGACAGAGTGTTAATCAAATGGAAGAGAAAGTGGTTTCTGAGGAATGCAAATCATGGACTAGTGGATCACTTGTATCTACTAGTTACTTAACAAAACTTTAACAGAGTGGAACTCTAAGCAATATGTTTATAGACTATTGAATCCACTCTTGATGAAAACAAACTCAGCGCCGCTATCAGTGCTGCTATTCTCACTGGCTTCTAACAGCCTAATTGGAATGAAGATAAAACATGATCTAGCCGATAAACACCTTAGACATTTGATCTATCGAGCTAAGAGTGTGGATCTCTGAAGTTGGTTCGATCAGACATTATATCAAACACCTATCGAGTGCTAGAATGTCTAAGAACGGATTTCAAATGGCCAAAATGAAATAAGAATTAAGAACACCAAATCAGAAAAGATCTAAGATATTCTACTCTTAAACAACCTAGAAAATCTAAGATCCTCTTTAATTTAATTCATCCTCAAAAACTCTAGGTAATTTACTCAAAAATCATGAAGTAAATATAAACAGCAGAAATCATAGTAGGCAACATCAAGCAGTAAACTACAAATGAGATGATGAACAAGATTAAAGAAAACAAAATTTGCATTAGAAAATCATAACAATAAAGTTTTTTCTAGAATTACAAAGTGGAAAAACGGCTCTTGCACAAAAGAGGCAAAAACTAGGATATCCGTTTTGAGTAACAACCAAGAGTACTCATACTAGGGATGTTAATATGGGTTTATAAGCCCATTTAATAAATTGGTATGTTGTATAATCTGAAACCTATTTAGACTCATATATCTAAAAATGTCAAATGGGTTTATATGAGTTTACCCACTTAGACCCATTTATTAAATGGTTTTAACCAAAATTATATAGGTACCAATTTAGACCCATTTATTAAATTTTGGATATTTAGCAATTCATGTATATTCATTTCTAAAACTTGGTTCTATTAAAATATTTCCTTTAATTTTTTTAAATTGGGATTTTACTCTTAGTTTTTTTCGGGAAATAAATTTCCCAACATTTTTTTCCGCAAAAATCTTCCCGCCATTTTTTCCTGAAAAAAAGTTCCCGCCAAATTTTCCTGCAAACTCTTTTTCCCGGGAAATCTTTTTTTTCCATCAAAAAATTTATGGTGGGAAAAAAATGCTAAGGTATGTTTTTCTTTCTCTTGAGGATTTTGTTGTATTAGTTTAGGATTCTCTTGATTCCAATGACATTGAACTCTACCATCTTCGATAATGATTTCGAAATAAGTTATTACAACTGTTATTTTGTTATAATAATAAGTTAATAAATTAATCTTTATCTTTTTAATATTCTTTATTTTAACTTATTGATTTGAGATAATTTTTGTGGTTTTCAACAAAAATAAAAGTTGTATTTTAATATTATTTTATAAGTTTAAATGACTTAAAATATGTTAAGTATATTTAAATGGGTCTAAATGGGTTTAGATATATACAAAACATTTAAATGGGTTTAAATGGGTAAGGTTAAATGGGTATAAAAATTATTGGGCTTAAATGGGTTTATGGTTAAATGGGGTGGGTTTACCCATATTAACATCCCTAACTCATACTGCTACCTCGTAAAACCTAAAATAACTCAGCCCATCTATAGCGGCCCATCGAGTGGTCAAGCTCAGATTCAATTCGGCCCATCTGCTAAAGTGGTCAAACTCATAATCAATTCAACCTATCTGCTGAAGTGGGGCATTAAGTTGGTTGGTAACAGAATTGACCTGATCTCAACCTCGAGTGGAGCAGTTAACCTGGAAAGTGCAATATTCGCTCAACCACGGGCTCGAAGTGGGATTGCCTAGAATCAGCTCGACATTGATCTCAAGTGGTCACGTCATGTTAGTTCTGTTCTGTCAATCCTATGTTCCCATTTTACTCCAAGTGCATTCTAATACTCCTATTGCTACGTCAAAGCTGATTTTCAGACCCGAAGTCTCCACACAGTCCAGGATGCTCCAATTTGTGCTATCCAAGTACTTGAAACTCCTTATATGCAAAATTGTGCAATGTTAATGCAAAGTATGCAAAAAAATCTATTGGGATTCTAAAGCAGATGCAAACGTTATCAAATGTTTGCAAAATAGATTAAATAAGACACCTAAAAATAGTCAAAATGCATACATATCAACTCCCCCAAACTTAATATTTGCTTGACAAGAACAAACCAGGAGAAGAGGTTGCAAAGCAAGAACTCAAAATCAAAGCAAGTTGATCCAAATGCTAAACTCACTGTCCTATTTAGATGTTCTAGGATGCAATATTAACAAGTCCTACTCCAATAATGTTAGTCATGTTAATCACAGTTCAATCCAAGTCCAACCTCAACTTACAAATGCCTTCAAATAAACCATTTCTTTTAACATTCATTGATTCCAAATCGTTAATCAAGCTATGCATCTCCTAAAAACTTTTTTTGGTTAAGAGAATGGTCTAAGAGATTAAAGTGATCTTTGTCATATATATGGCTCGATCAAATCTGCACAAGGATCACTCAAGAATGGAATAAGTTTTAGCAGAATGCTAAAGGTGAAAACCAACTAATGCATACAAGGATAAGAATTCATCTACTTAAACACCCAATATTGATTTGCAGCCTATTCATTTCTGCCCAAAGAAGATGATCCTAATTCTACCCTTTAACACACAAGGCTTTTTTTCTTTTTAGTCATAAACAACCTTGACTCTTTCTTTCTTTCTAGAATCAACTCCACAATCTGCATTCTTACTTTTTCAATCTAAGGAGAGGGTACTTATTTGTGACTTCTAGCGGCTTGAGCTTTCTTTACAATTTTAAGCTCTGGTTCCTGTCTTTGTTATACAATAAGACATTCTAGACTTTTGTCTAACTTCTTATTGCATTACTTTGAACCTTTTTGGCAATTTTATTCCCCAAAACCTATACTAGTGAAAAACATATATGTGGCTAGATATGTGTGCAATGCATATAAACAACCATAAAGTAAATGACACGTAGGTTTTAACGAGGGTCAACTTCCCTACAGCCTCGGAACCTAATTTAGAATCAATCCACTAGAAACAATAATAAATTTTTCTTGTTACATCGTTCTAGTTTACATACTGCTAACAGAAACTTACAGATCGTGATATCAAGTCTATCTTGAGCGTACATATCCTCACATCTTGTCTGACTAGCAGGGTGATGCCTATACACACCATGTGTCTCTCTATTAGATAAAACCCTAGATACACAACTACATATGACCATCGTATATTGGTATTTATCTTATCCGCTTAACCCTAGATTCTAGAATCCGCACGGCATATTCTCGAAGATACAACTTGCTCTCCAAGTTGTAGGACTTACCAAATCCATTGCCTAGAATATTTTATTATTCTAGCAACCTAGCACATCTTAGCAAGGCACTTGCCATCTCAGCCTTCAGCCACGCCAAGTCTGCATTAGCACTTACCATTCTGTTCTAAAACATCTCATGATGAATTTAACAGTAGTGTTTACGATCATTAGAATGTATTTGTATTTTGTAACAATACATTTGGTATCACTTGTAACAAGCCCTTAGTAAGCTTTTGGCCAAAGCCCGTTTATCCGCATAACACGACCTGATCGAACAGCTTTGTCTTACCACAACCTGATTGAAGAGCTTTGCCTAACCATGACCTGATCTAATAGTTTTTCCCTAACAACTTCTCAACTTGGTCAACAATACATTAACAATCTCTCCCTTAATGACTGAGTTGTAGAAACACACCACCCACTAAAGCATACTCCACAACATACATGATATGTCATTATCATCCTTAACCCGGTCAACAACAATGTACTAACAATCTCTCCCTTGATGACTGAGTTGTAGGACCAATACTTCCATGAAACTCATCACAGTATATGTAGTCTCCTGATTGCATCCAAATTCTCATCACACGGTTTCAGTCTCATGATTCCCTCCAGTTTATAAAGGCTCTTAACTCATACGATCTATCATCGTCATTTTTTCCCTTTTTAACTTAGTTTGATACTGAAATGATCGTTTACATGACTCTCCCATAACCTACAACCTCATACTATCATCAGAACAAATGATCAGCATTACCATCGGACAAGAGACACACTTTCTCTCCCTGCTTGAGTGCACAATTTATATAAAACCAACACTCTTATATCATGTACTTGCAGCTTCCATATCCATCGGTAAAATTCAGCTAACCAAGTTCATGGTCACGTTCCATCAAGACTCTTCTGAACAATCAGATCATAGTGAGTATGAATAATCATTGATTCTTAATCGCCTCATTTCTTTCGTGTAGATCTAGATTGATGCAATACCACGTGTTTTTGAACTCTTGCAAACAAGGTTGTACCTACAATACATAGGTAATCCTAGCATTCTTGCCCAAACGAATTGCAATATATACCTTCTTAGACACGCAAATCTTCCCGGCATGTGCAGCATGTCGTGAATATATCACACAAAACACCATCTTGAAGAGATAACTTCTGTCTTTCAGACTTAGCACAAATTTCACAGTTTTTCGACAGATTCTTGACAAGAAAGTAAATGACATAAAACCTTAATTTTACCACCTATTAGATCACCATTTCCTTCTATGGCTTCCTTGACACGAACTTTATCAGTATTCAACCTCCGTACAGTCTCAATTTCTCTAGTTAGGCCTGAAACTTACTCTCTAAAACCGCAAGTCGAAACTGTTTTCTTTTTCGTCTTCCTTAGTTCTACACAAACTCTGTAAGAGTCTCTCTCATAACTGCTTTTAGCTTGAGATTTGCAGAAATGATACCATGATATATATTGAGACCCCATTGTAAAATCTCTGTTAGCCAAATTTACCACTAACTATGTCATGTCCAAGCTTCTCTCCATGTCTAACGCGAGAGCCCATTGGAACAACCTGAAAACCATGTGTGTTCGTGATGAGATCCTCTTTGATCATCGCTTGCAAAGGGGACTGAAGATGATAGGCGACTTGTTCTTGATCAGAGAAGAAGAAGAAGAAGTCGAAAAGGTGGATTGTTAGGTCGCACAAAGGCTGCGGAAGACCTTTGATATTCCATTGGGTTCTTTGAATATTACGCACCAAAGAGAGAGAACAAATTTGAGAGAGATTTTTAGAATTCAAAGTTTCTTGTTTATTCAGTAAGAGGTCACGAAAATATATAGGGGAAGGATAAGATAAGTCTTGGACACATTCCCAAGACTACTCAAAAATGACAACAGAAATAAAAGCTGTTTTGAAACTACAACATTATTAATTGTCATTTGACTCATTATTTGAACCCCTTTAAATTCTTTAGCCGAGTTTTTTATGGGCCTTTATTTGGCTGAGAATTTTATTAACAAATGGGCCTCTTGATAGTGTAACCCAATTGCCTCATTAAAAACCTTAAGGAGAAAACCCAATGGGATAAAACTCACTTAAGGGAAAAAGAGTGCAAATGAGTTACACACCCATTTGTTAACCTCTTGAATACTCATCGCAAGCTTCAAGGTATTATTTGGTTTCAGAACTTCTTGCTCTTCAAATCGTTGAAGCAATACTCCAATAGCTTGATTGAAGCGCCTAGTCCATGATCTTTTCATGGCTCCAGCCGGTACATCTTTGAGCACATCCTCCTTGATCACATCATCCTCGTGTCCTTGAAAAGGATTTGTCCTGAAATCAGTTTCATCTGCAAGGAAAGGAGCTAAGTCAGAAACATTGAAGCTTGAACTTATGTTATACTTACCTTGAAGATCCAATTGATAGGCGTTGTCATTGATCTTCTTAATTAGGGTAAATGGTCCATCAACCCGCGGCATGAGCTTGGATTTTCGTTCAGCTAGAAACCTTTCTTTCCTCAAGTGCACCCAAACTTGATCTCTTACTTCAAAGGTTAACTTCTTGCGGCCTTTGTTTGCTCGTTGGGTGTACAGCTTGGTCCGTTCCTCAATGTTCTTGCGAGCTTGTTCATGTAGCTTTTTCACCAAATCTACTTTCTTCTGACCATCTAAACTAGCTCTTTCACTCAAAGGTAGAGGAATTAGGTCCAATGGAGTTAGAGGTTTAAACCCGTACACAATTTCAAAAGGTGAGACCTTAGTTGTAGAATGCAGTGCATGATTATAAGCAAATTCAACATGAGGCAAGAAATCTTTCCAAGTTCTAAGGTTCTTTTATAATCAATGCACGTAATAGAGTTGATAAATTCCTATTAACAACCTCAGTTTGCCCATCCGTTTGTGGATGACAAGTAGTCGAAAACACTAACTTAGTTCTTAGTTTAGACCAAAGCATTCTCCAAAAATGACTTTAAAACTTAGTGTCTCGATCAGAAACTATAGACCTAGGAACTCCATGCAAACGTATAACTTCTTTAAAGAAGAGAGTGGCTATGTTAGATGCATCATCCGTTTTATGACAAGCAATGAAGTGAGCCATTTTCGAGAATCTATCGACCACAACAAATACAGAATCCTTACCCGTCCTAGTTCTAGGTAATCCCACAACAAAATCCGTTGATAAATCAACTCAAGGATGATGAGGTATAGGTAAAGGAGTATACAAACCGTTTGGTTGAACCTTAGATTTTGCTTGCTTGCAACTTACACATCTAGCACATATCCGTTCAACATCATGCTTCATATGTGGCCAATGAAAATGATCTTGCATGATCTTTACAGTCTTAGCCACACCATAGTGACCTATCAAGCCTCCACCATGTGCTTCCCTAACTACAAGATCTCGAATAGAACAGTTAGGTACAACCAAACGGTTCTCATAAAACAAGAAGCTATCTTGTTTGTAATAACGGCCGGAAACATGATAAGAACACTCAGAAAATATATCTTTAAAATTAGGATCAGATTCATACAGTTCTTTTAAATGCTCAAATCCAAGTAGCTTGGTCTCAAGAGTAGAGAGTAGGGTGTATCTCTTGACAATGCATCGACAACTACATTGTCCTTACCTTGTTTGTAGCGGATGACATAAGGAAAAGTTTCAATGAAGTCTACCCACCTTGCATGCCGTTTGTTAAGTTTATGCTGGCCCTTTAGATGCTTAAGCGACTCATGATCTATGTGTATAACAAATTCTTTAGGCAAAAGATAGTGTTGCCACGTTTGTAGAGCTCTCACAAGAGCAAACAACTCTTTGTCATAGGTTGGATAATTCTGGGTAGCACCTCCAAGCTTCTCACTAAAATAAGCAATAACTTTCTTATCATGCATCAATACAGCCCCAATACCCACATTAGAAGCATCACATTCTATTTCAAATGTTTTTACAAAATCGGGTAGAGCTAAGATAGGCGCATTGATAAGTTTATCCTTAAGTGATTGGAAGGCTTGCTCTTGAGCTTCAGTTTACTTAAATCCTACTTCCTTTTTGATAATCTCTGTGAGAGGAGCAGATATGGTGCTAAAATCTTTGACAAATCTTCTATAAAATCCGGCCAATCCATGGAAGCTTCTTACTTCACCTAAAGTCTTAGGCGTGGGCCATTCTTGGATTGCTCTCACTTTCTCCTTATCAACCTTTATCCCATCTACACTTACAACAAAGCCTAGAAAAACAAGATTATTCGTGCAAAAATCACATTTCTTCAAGTTAGCATAGAGACTCTCTTGTCTAAGAACCTCTAGTACCTTTCTAATATGCTCAATGTGTTTATCTTGGGACTTGCTATAGACTAAGATGTCGTCAAAGTAAACCACAACAAATTAACCTATGAATGCTCTAAGTGGTTCATTAACCTCATTAAAGTACTAGGTGCATTCGTTAGCCCAAATGGCATTACTAACCATTCATATAAACCATGCTTAGTCTTAAATGCCGTTTTCCATTCATCCCCTTCTTTCATCCTAATCCGATGATACCCACTCCTTAAATCTATCTTAGAAAAGATAATAGAACCATGCAATTCATCAGCATATCATCAAGTCTAGGTATAGGGTTACGATATTTAACCGTTATGTTGTTGATTGCTCTGCAATCAACACACATGCACCAGCTTCCATCCTTCTTGGGTACAAGTAGAACCGGAACAGCACATGGGCTCATACTTTCGCGGATATGACCTTTCTCAAGAAGGTCATTCACTTGTTTTTGTAGTTCCTTGGTCTCCATGGGATTGGTTCTGTATGCGGGACGGTTTGGTAGAGAGGCACTGGGAATGAAGTCTATTTGGTGTTCAATGCCTCTTATCGGTGGTAACCCGTTTGCCATCTCCTCCGGGAAGACATCCTCAAATTCCTTCAAAAGAGAAACTAATTTGCTTGGTAAGACCGGCTCAACATTAGAAAGATTAGTCAAAGCATCCTTAAAAACAAAGAGAATCATGGGACGGTCCAATATCAATGAGTGCTTGACCAGCACTTTCTTAGTATAGAAATTCGTTGGCTCCCTTCCAAGATCATCTTTGGTTTTAGTTCCGGCAAGCTGCAGCTGATCCTTGTACACCTCATGTGGAGATAAAGGCAAGAGAGCTATCTTTTGACCCTTGTGAACAAAGGTGTGTCAGTTAGTGAATCCATCATGCACAACCTTCCTATCTGATTGCCACGGTCTTCCCAAAAGAATATGACCAGCCTCCATAGGTAGAATATCACACAGAACTTCATCCTTGTATTCGCCAATGGCCATGGGAATCAGCACTTGTTTTGATACATCCAACTCACCAACTTCACTTAATCATTGTATCTTGTAGGGTTTTGGATGCTTGCTAGTTTTCAGCCCTAGCTTCTTAACCATAGACTCGCTTGCTACATTAGTACAGCTCCCACCATCAATGATCATACTACAAATCTTCCCTTCCACCATACACCTTATGTGAAAAAGATTCTCTCTTTGTTCATGTTCCTCCGTTTTGGCGTTCACGTTGAGAGCCCTCCTTGCAACCAACAAATTTCCTTTTATAGGAGCAGCCTCAATTGGCGGAGAAGACTCAATAGTACTAGGAGATGAGGGTGTAGTATCACTTTCGTCATCCTTCGACGCATAGGCACCATTTGGTAACATAACCATAACCCTTTGATTAGGACAAGCATTAGTATAGTGTCCTCTTCCTTGACACTTGAAACAACGAACCTCCCTAGCTCTAGGTTTATCCACGTCCTTCCCGTTTGCACTTGAAGATTCAGCAACGTTCTTGGTCTCAAGTTTGGCAAAATCCGGTTTTGATACCTCACAAGAACCTTCAACCTTGGGGTAGTTGTTCCGGGTATGGTGTGAGTAGTTACCACGAGAATTACCCTTGCTTTTAACCTGCTTTTCAAACAAAATGGCCTTATGCAACAAGTCCTCAATCTCAACATAATGTTCCATCTCAAGCTTGTCTTGTATTTCCCGATTGAGTCCTCCTAGAAACCTAACCATTGTAGCTTCTCTATCCTCAACTATATCAGCTCGTAGCATGAGTAGTTCCATCTCTTGGTAATAATCTTCAACCGAACGGTTCCCTTGGGTAAACCACCTTAACTTTTGATGCAAGTCTCGAAGATAATGTTGTGGCACAAACCGTTTCCTCATGACTGTCTTCATTTCTTTCCAAGTAGAAATTGGAAACTCTTGATTTCTCATCCTTGATGTCACGAGTTGGTCCCACCAACTTAAGGCATAATCCGTGAACTCTGTGGCTGCAACTTTCGCACGATTCACTTCAGCATACTCTTGACAATCGAACACTAGCTCCATCTTGGTTTTCCAATCTAAATATGCATCTGGATCATTCCTTCCTTGGAAGCTCAGGATTATAATCTTTAACCCACCCAGATTAGCAACTATACGATTAATTTCTTCATGCTTTTTATAGCTTCGACGGCTTCTCCTTGATACATCACTTTTTTGCCCATAATATTCCTCCGCCATTTTGTCCTTACTCGTACCAACCCGGTTTTGATTCACGTCTGTTTTCTCATGACCGGAAGAGATATATATAGATTCTTGGTCGGACTTTTCCTTCCTAGATCGTGGAGGAGATTTAGGACAACCCTCTGAATGAAGCTCTAGCTTCCATGTTTAAACCGCTGATCCAAAGTCTCATTAAATTTGCGTTCAAACATTTTCTCCACTGCTTCAAACCATAGCTTGTGAGGGACATTTTGCGGTGAGTTCACATTGTCTTGTGACATCCTTCCTGCAAAATAACAAAGGAAAAACCAATAAAATTGTCCAAGAAAATTGCACACAAGACGGCTCAATGAGAAGACGTAAGGTCACTTTGTTCTAACACTTGCGATATGAAGCTGATTACGATCTAAACCTAAAATATGAAGAGTCAAGTTGAGAACAAGCAATTTTGATCACAAATTTTTTTTTCTTTTTTATAATAAGAGAAAGTTTGTGGAAGATAAGAAATGAACGAAGAATATGAAGAGGTTAGAAGTGATTGAGTTTCGAAAACTCCCTTTGAAGCGTTTGCTCTGATGCCACTTGATGAGATCCTCCTTGATCGTCGCTTGCAAAGGGGAGTGAAGATGATAGGCAACTTGTTCTTGATCAGAGAAGAAGAAGAAGAAGAAGAAGAAGTCGAAGAGGTGGATTGTTAGGTCGCACAAAGGTTGCGGAAGACTTTTGATATTCTTTGGGTTCTTTGGATATTACGCACCAAAGAGAGAGAACAAATTTGAGAGAGATTTTTAGAATTCAAAGTTTGTTGTTTATTCAGTAAGAGGCCACGAAAATATATAGGGGAAGAATAAGAGAAGTCTTGGACACATTCCCAAGACTACTGAAAATGACAACCAAAATAAAAGCTGTTTTGAAACTACAACATTATTAATTGTCAATTGACTCACTATTTGAACTCCTTTAGATTGTTCAGCAGAGTTTTTTATGGGCCTTTGTTTGGCTGAGAATTTTATTAACAAACGGGTCTCTTGATAGTGTAACCCAATTGTCTCATTAAAAACTTTAAGGGGAAAACCCAATGGGATAAAACTCACTTAAGGGAAAAAGAGTGCAAATGAGTTGCATACCCATTTGTTAATCTTCTTCAATACTCATCGCAAGCTTCAAGGTATTATTTGGCTTCGGCACTTCTTGCTCTTCTAATCGTTGAAGCAATACTCCAATAGCTTGATTGAAGCGTCTTGTCCGTGATCTTGTCATGGCTCCAGCCGGTATATCTTTGAGCACATCCTCCTTGATCACATCATCATCACTAGAACTGTCCGTGATCACATCAGTTCGCCCTTGGAAATAACCTCTGAACAAATTTCTTTTCTCTGAATTCCACCACGTAACTGAAATAAAATCCTATCAGACTCACTGCTTCATCAAACCAGTTCACCACTACCATGCTTCCTTTTCTTTGATTTCCTTAACCATACACTTTGTCTTCTTTTCAGTGACAAAATTTTCTTCTAGCATACATGATGACCTCCAATGGTAAATTTGAAAAGAAATACCTCCTAAATTTTCTTCTTCGGCAATTCAATGTTTGCTGTCGGTGAAAAACAAAACTCCATCATCGCAACTCATCATTATAAACCACTTTTGCTTTTGACTCTCATTTATTCAAAGTCATTAAAAATCTACTTCTTGGATTTTATAAATCCCAACCGAGCACTAGGTGGATATTGGAGCCGATCCACACTAAGTCATTGAGACTTCTAATATCTTATCTACTCAGTTAAATCTCATTTTGACAATCAGATCAAATATTAGCACAGACGATCGAGTCATCATTAAGAATCTGCAAGAACTTTCATCTCCAGAAAAAGAGAAGATAAAAAAGTTCTCAGTTTTCACATCTCCAATCCATGAGAATACCATAAAAATCTAGAAATCACCATTAGCCTCACTACCAAAGCTTCATCACTGTTGTTAGAATATAGAAGAGAAGAGATGGAAGAAACAGTGATAGAAGAACAAAACAGAAACTTTTTTTATTAATCTGAAACTTGGTTTTTTACACCGATACAAAATTGTCTTATATAGATAACAAATAGACATGACCTCAAGTGTTGCATCTCCTTAACTTGTAACCATTGGCCTAAGAGACTTTAACTGAAGTGTCACAACTTATCTAAACATCACTTACTAATCTAAACATCACGAACCTTTATGTATAAATAACTTATACATTACGAACATTACTAATATCTCAAACTCAATTATAACTAACAACTGTCACTTCACAAAAAAAAAAAGTTCATGACCTTAAAAAAAAGACCAGAACTATATCTGTAAGAACTATTGATATTGAACATTAGCATTCCGTAGATTCAAAAACTCATCTCGGCAATGTTTCCGTAGCAACCCTTAGACCTTTAATAAATCTTTGATATTAATCCTTATATATTCTTCTCTACTTTCTTTGTTTCTGAATCGCGTCACATTGACTCTTTTAATCTTCGATTTCATCAAGATATGAGCACTCCTTTATAACAAGCCCCTTCTTTATTGAGATGACAAGCTGCTTTTCCATTAAGATGGTATTATTTAGTCTACGATGAGTCTTCTTGTTGAGAACGACTAATTATCATCCTTCCTACCTGAAGAAAAACAAAAACACCATGTGGCCATAGACAGCTTCACTATAATTCGATGCCTTTGTTGAGGAAAGTCTTTGTCTCTTTTTCTTGTCTCTTTGTATCCAAGACCATTCTTGATCTCTGGAGATACCATAAGCTATTATGCGGCTACACGAACTAAGATGAATTTCTACATGCTAAGTTTCAGTTTCTGTCAAAACCATGAAACCCAAACACAAAGGCATCGAATTCTTCAAGAACACCATAACTATCACGAAAATGATTGGCGATGATTGTCTTCTCAATTTCATCAAATACAAGCTCCTATTGATGGTCATAGACGACAATTTACTATTCATCATTGAAGCTAAAATTATCTTCTCACCTTTCCTTTTAATATCCATGTGAGCTTCTCTTAGGCCCAAATAATTTTTACAAAGCAAACCCACGTACAGATTAAAGAAATGAAAACAACCCAGATCGAATGAACACAACAGCCATAGCTTCTTTCAATACTTTTCTTCCACCACACCAACTCTCAAATTATGCAGAAAACCTAATGCAAGACTGAGCAAACTTCCTCCTTTATTTGACTTAAAGGTTATAACAAGCTATTTGTTCCTGAAACGACTCTCTTTTTAATTTAGTTAGAAGTACTTCTACAACTCTGAATCTTAACCATCCAAAATGTGAGATGCTTTCACCACCGAAACAAAATTAAACCATCTTCAATAACCACGACTTCAATTTTTTTCCAGGATAACCCATCTAACCACATATCCAGCACCATCCCCGAAAATAAGAAAAAATCTCTATCGAATCCCACTCTGATACCAATTGAAAAAACATATATGTGACTCGATACATGTGCAATGCATATAAATAAGCATAAAGTAAATGACACACGAGTATTTAGTGAGGTTCTGTTTTCCTACATACTCAGGACCTAGTCCAGAATCAATTCATTAGAAACAATGATAAGGTTTTTCTTGTTACATCGTTCTAGTCCACATACTGTTAACAGAAACTTACAGATCGTGATATCACGTCTATCTTGAACTTAGTGATCCTTTCATCTTGTATGACTAGCAGGGCGATGCCTAGACACATCATGTGTCTCTCTCTTCGATAAACCTTAGATGCGCAACCACATATGACCACCGTCTATTGGTATTTATCCTATCCGCTTAACCCTAGATTCTAGAATCATCACGATTCTCGAAGATACAACCTGCTCTCCAAGTTGTAGGAATCACCAAATCCATTGCCTAGAATATTTTATTATTCCAGCAACCCAACACATCTCAGCAAGGAACTTGCCACGTTAGCCTTCAACCACACCAAGTCCGCATTAGCACTTACTACTCTGTTCTAAAACATTTCATGATGAACCTAACAAGTGTGCACGATCACCACAATATATTTGTATTCTGTAAGAATACATGTGGTACCACTAGTAACAAGCCCTTACTAAGCTTTTGGCCAAATCCTGTTCACTCGCGTAACATGACCTGATCGAACAACTTTGTCTTACCACAACCTGATTGAACAGCTTTGCCTTACCATGACCTGATCAAACATTTTTGCCTTAACAACTTCTCAAATCGGTCAACAGTACATTAACAACTAGAACACTAATATACTTTCAAACCTTTCTCCCTTTCCAATGCATAAGATTTTTACAAGTTCCTTTTCTTATTTCTTTCCAATCATTTCCCTTTCCAATGCATAAGATTTGAACAACCCACCGTCCAAAATTGAGTCAACCTAGTCCTAACTAATCCAAAAGTCGTTAACTAGAATCTACATGAATCCTTATCATCGCCGGCTTTCACCTAACACGTTATACAAAGCTTTTCCCCAAGATAGGCCTCACATAATATCGCACAACAAACAAGGCATGATTTGAACGACGGTTAGGCTAGGGTGAGAATCTACTTGGATTAAGAGGATAGATGCAAAAGGAAAAAGGGAAATCCAAGTATTTTGTAATCCACAAGTTTAGACTTAATGCATAGATTTGATAATTAAGCATCCATTTTAGGTTAACACTTAGCAAGACATGGTGTCTAACTACAGCAAGGTTCAGCTAAGATACGAAGCTTAAACTAAACGTTCTTAGCGTGGTGCAGTCTTACGTTTCAAACAGGTTAGCAAGCATCAAACAACATTAACCTAGGACAGTGAATTCAGCACATAAACCAGCCAGCTAGCAAGGTAAACTCATCATAATCCCCAATACAATACCTAAACTCGATCCTATAAGAATACAGCTGCATGACACTCTTTTTAAGGTTTTTGAAAAAAAAACTCAATTTTTCGGTTTTTCTATGACTTATATTCCAATGCAATGATCAAAGATGTTGAAAGCAAAATATTTTTTTGATTTTCTATGCCTTAAGTGATATGCATGAACTATATGGAAAATCAAAACTAAGAAACACAGAAAACAATATTAATATCATCTAGAAGCTTCTCTCATACTTAAATCATACAGTCCCTTGTGTGTATAAAAGCTTGAAGGAAAGTCCTATACCAGCAAACATAATGAAATATGCAGTGATATATACAAGAGGAGTCAATATTTGATACCTCACCAGAACAGAGACCACCCTTCTGGATCCACGTCCACGCTGTCAGTGTAGGGTGGTTGCTCATGTTGTTGTCGTGATGGGAAAGTGTATGACGACATTGATCTTAGCGGATCCAGTAGTTCATAGCTACTTGCAGTATGAAAGCTTGAGATTGCACTTATGTGTCTTCAAGTTGTGGCTTGGCACTACAGCTCCTTCGTCATATAGTTCGGCTCGATTATGCTCTACGAGGGGGTGGGTCAGGATACGGCTCATAGTGAAACTCAGGAGTCCCCTCAATAGCAAAATTGTAGTGATCGCCACCTGACTCGACCATGTACTCGAGTTGAGTAGTTGAGTTAAGTTCAAAGTGGCTGAATTAAGGTGTTATCTCTTGTTGTTGGGGTTGCGGCATTGGCCTTTGGACATGCGATGATGTCCTGCGTGGTTGTGCCGATGTGGAGCATTGTCTGGTTTCCAGCAAGAGTGATGTGGACCATATGAGAGGCGGGGGATTTGGACCTTTGAAGTTTTGAGGGGTTGAATCTCTCTCCTATTGAGAGCTGAAACCGATCCAAAATTTTTATTAAATCTTTTCCATCTGCGCTTTGAGATTTTTGTCTTGCCACTTTCACCACTTTTGGAGGAGTCCGATATGTTGGTGAGCTATTTTTAGTTCTTTGCTCATCTTTGGATCCACATACTCCTCAAAGTAAAAACACTCTGGCGGTTCATAGTCCATCTCAGTTAGCTCTGGTTACTCCTCTAGGCGGTCTGTCTGGACTCGATCTCCACAAAGGAACTCTTCTAGAGGTACGAATGCAATCTTACCAGCAACTCCTAGTGTTGTAAGGTCTATTGTTCTGAAGCGGTATTTTGCCTCTTCTACTAAGGATGAGAGTGTAAACTTGTTCATCCAAAGTCCTTTTTGTGGTGCTTTTTGTAATAATTTGTGCTTCTACAGGTACACTGTGTTGAACCATAGCCGAGGGTTGGTTTCAATCAATAATTCACACTACAGTCTTCTAATATTCTCGTTACGACCCCGCCAACGCAGATAATTCCTTTTTCCTGGCTTTGTACTTGACCATCCCACATTTTGTAACTGACCAGCTACTTCATCAACGCCTTTGTGAATCTATTGTTGTTCAAATTTCCCGCAAAAGTCCTCCAGTAGTCAGTAGAGTGAATAAGAGCATTCTTATACCTTTCATCTATCATCTCGAACTCTGGTTTCTTACATTGCCTGACTCGTGTCTGGCAAAACATGTGCACGCAATCACCTTGTGGAAGTATTTAATCCCAAGATATCTGACTTTGGTGCATTTTATGTATGACGGATCATATAGGTCAGAACCCGCTATCAACTGCCACAGATAAAAGCCAGTTCCTCTAGCTCAAATTTTATGTTAAGTCCATCACAAGGTTAGAGTTGGAAGAGCTCTTTGAATTGATTCTTGTGAAATACTACTTCATCTTGTGGATCTCAAAGGTGAGGGCCCCAAATATCCACTCTTAAACCACTCTTCATTATCAGAATACACCCGCAACTCTACTAAAGCAAGGAACTAGAGAGTTTCGCCTTGTGAGTTCCCAAAGCATTAGACACAAATTGCATTAAGCTGCATGCCTTCAGCATAAAGTTCACATCTTTGGCAATGCCAACCTTCACCATCGTTACCTTGTGAAGGTACCTTGTTCACGTGATTTTCATCTCTTTGAAAGCTTTCATCGCGTCCATGTAATTCACCGTCTGCGGCTCTCTCTCCTTATTTGACTCATCAACTCGTTTAACACTCTGGCTTGGACTACTGATATCCTCCATGACTTCATCAATCTCTGGTTTTTATCTAATCGTTTTCCCTCTGCGTATATCATTTCTTCTTTGCAAAAACTCAGAAGCCGAGTCATCATCATGAACGTTTATAGGAGATTCCTTAGCAATGGAACGTGTGAGCTTCGTTTTTGAAGAACCAACTTGTGATCTCCTCATTCAATTAAACGTGCATGGTCAAGTTCACTTCACCTCAGTCTCCTAACCCGGCGGTATAGCTCGAGTTTCTCACTACTCGAGAAAAAGCAAAGATCAGCTTCTTCTCTTGAGCTAAAACTAACACCGTTTTACTCAAATTTACTCGACTCGACTTTAACTTAGATTCCCGGCTTGAACTTAACTCTGCTTGGCTAGTTGGCTCGACGCAGCACTTGGGTTACTTCTCTAGCTAAACCTGACTGCGGTTGAACTCAGTGTAGATGCTCAAGTTAAACTCAAAATTCTACAAAAGAATCACCGGTTTTGCCAACAATAATGAAGAACATGTGAAGATGCAATAAATGAGAGAATGTTTATTTTTGTGAGTGAGAGAGTGGAGTGAAGTGGAAGTTTAAAAGTTAAATGAGACAGCAAATTTCAATCTCGTGACAAACATGGCCCTTGCGAATTGATGTAGCGTGAATGTACAGGGGAAAGAGCCAAAAAAACATCACTTCATGTTTCACTCAATGTCATTTTCCTTTTATGTCCAAAACATGTAGGGCCATTTTTCTTTAAAAACGTGCAATTATTGGAGTTAAACCAAAATCTTGTGTCTAGCAAAAGCATGTGAGCGAACAGTGCACAGAGACATCAATCAACCTAATTCATTTCCAAGACTAGCTAAAAATGTGTGGCCCCCTATATATTTCAATTCATACTCATGAAAACGCCAGAAATTATTGATCAAGACCTATCAAGGCCACCAATCACAAATATAGTCAAGGAAAAGTCAACAGAAAAGTCAACATAAGCTCAACAAAAGTCAATGGTCGAGCCTCATGTACCGCTGGTGAGATCCGTACGTACTGCAAATTGAGACATCACGTACCATAGGATGTGCGGTCATGTACCAGAAGGTCAAGAGATTGTGTATCGGAGACTGAGCTAATAGCATCCCGTAGTCGAGACTCTACGTACTATAGGACGTGAAATCATGTACCGGAAGGTTGAGAGTTCGTGTACCGGATATCAATCCAACATCATCCCACAGTCCGAGAATCTACGTACTGCGAGACATATCTCTGCGTACCATGGGAAGGAATCCAGACGGATCAATGGCAGCTACCAAAATATCAATATCATGGAGATTGCTTAAAACGGAGTTAGGATTTAATCCTAATGAATTTAATCAGTCTTTGGGATTTAAATGAGGAGTAATCAGAGGGAATATGACCGTTGGATCATAAGAGAAACATGTGACCTTATCCATTTGTGTGTTGGACCAAAATGGTGAAAGGTCACTATCATGCTTGGGATTGGAGACTTCTCTCTCCTCTCCAACGGTTGGATAACGCCGGCTAGGGTTTATTATGAACCCAAAAAAATGTGATGTATCCTCTCCTCTATATATACTCAATCTTGTATCTCCATTGAAAACACAAAAGTTCAATGAAATCATTTTATACACAAAAATTCTCTCCATTTCTAATGTTCTCGGAAACTCTCATCACTCAATCTCTCCTTCTTATTCTTAATTTCGAACATGATAAAATTACAGGGGATGAATGATGATGAAAAACATGAAATTCGATTGTATAAGAATACTAGGGTTCAGAAGTCTTCTCAAAAGTATGATGAAATTCTTTTCCCTGCTTACAAGATACTCTCTGAGTCGAAAATTATGTATCTCTCTCTTTCTAAAATGATAAAACAACTATTTATATGATCCTAAAAATGCAGGTGCAAAACAGGAAAATTAGGTCTTATTCTCGCAGGCTCGAGGATCAGTCAATCTAGGGGGCTGATCGATCGATCTGAGATGATTGGTTGATGTCTCAGAGTCTTGTTCGATCAACGGGTCAAGCATATCTCTCAATGTAATGTCGATCGATCGATCCATAATGTGTAGGTCAATCACTAGGTCGAGTGATGCTTTATGTGGGATGATGATTGATCGATCCTTTCAATGCAGGTAGATCAATGGGTCGAGCGTAGCTACCCATGGGTAGTGAATGATTGATCAAGGGGTTGATTGATCGATCTGCAATCTTGGCTGAAAAATCTAGAAACTGCTTCGATTCATCCTAAGTCATGCTCTGCATGTATAATCCGAAATAAACCTGTTTTTTACCAAAAAAGACTCTAAAACACAGACAATGAATCTGCAAAACATGCAAATTAATGAGCTAGAAACCGATAAAAATAAGGTATATCAATTCCCCTAGACTTAGCTTCTTGCTTGTCCTCAATCAACAAAAGAAAAGACTAAATGAAAGATTTCACTCCAAAGAACTCATTCGTCATTAGAACATTGCATATCAATTCCATAGTAAACCACACACTACTTGCCTGTTAGAATCAAGACCACTTTGTATTTCCCCCAGACTTTGATAACTACCCAAGCTGAACTCCTAAATCCAAGCAAATAATCCGAATTCACCATATCGACTTCCTAAAGCCTCTAAGTGCGGTCTCATCAAGGGAGTATCGATCAAAGGACACATGGATTCTTTTCCAGTCATAACCTGAACACAAAGATTATCTTCCTATGGTTCGTTTCCTCTCATTTCATTCACTTTGCAGTCGATTTTTCCCTAGTTACCTAGGATATCATTTTATTTTTTTCTATCGGTTGCACAACCAATTTCTCGCTACTTATCTAGGGTATCATTTTATTTTTTTATTGGTTGTCCAACCAATTTCTCCCTACTTACCTAGGGTATCATTGTATTTTTTTATTGGTTGATTCTTTAGTAACTCAAAGAATGTAAGCGAGAGTAGTGTCATTGGAGTTTTCCTCAGTCAACTAACATTGCATCCAACTTTGTTTTATAGTTACTTCAAAGATGGCACATTTAGCACAAACACTTTGAAATGATTAAGAGAGGGGAACCATACTCACACAGATAAGTTTTTATGGACTGAAAAGAGGAATATGATCCGATGCATACCAATCCCCTTGACAAGAAAATTAAGCTAAGTTAAGGGTGAAGCCGACACAAAATCCATCAAAAACCAACATGGATATGGGTGGTACTGAAGTAGTGTCAACCCTCTAGGTTTTCCAATAGTCAATCGATCCCTGACAAACAAATATTGATGGTACTTAGTTCATGACATGAAACAATCCTCAAAAATCATAGTTCTAGGTAAACCGGTTCTTAGACATCAAAAAGAAAGCAATGTAAACAGAGAATGTCTGAAATAATAAAGGTACAAACACGAAAACAAAAGAGAAAACGGCATTAGTCACAGCAAGTTTCCTCCCTCGTACTTACTTCATACCGTCCCGGTGTGTAAATAGACTTGAATCAAGCACGACTTACGCATAAAAATAAAACAAACATAAAGATAAATCAAGTTTGAAATGAAAAATAAAAAGATAATGGTGAGAAAGTGTCAGCGAATGACTAGGGACTTTGACTCTCTCGGTCCCATAGCGCACGTCGATGGCGTGGTAGGCGTTAGTCAAGTGGCTGGTCATCCTCATCATTTGATCCTTCATCAGGCTGATGTCCAGCAACGTCAGGTCTCGAAGCCTCTACTCTCCTACTGCTCTTAGGTCCGTCCTCAGCAGATATGCTAATACAAAAAGCAATAGGGATCTTCCTCAATGCATCCTAAAGGTGTCTCCTCATCGAGTTCTCCCTCTACTCATTCTCATAATGCAAACGCGTGTACTCTCTGTTTGTTAAGTCATCAGAGAAATAAGGTACATCGAACTCCTCACTGTACTCCGGAATCAAATGCTCGAGAGTGTGAGCAATGTTGGGCTCTAGCGATGGTGGTGTTGGAACTGCAGAAGACCTACGCCGAGTAATCTGTCGCTGAACATGCAGCGGATCCTCCTCAACTTCGGCGATCTGTGGATGAGTCAAGTGAGGCTCGAACATGACATTCTGACGACATGTGAGAAAAGTAACTTCAGGAGTTGGAAGCTTGCACCAGCAGGATTGTCAATCCCGAGCATAGTACATCATTTAGGATATCCAACTTGTCCATAGTGGTTAGACAAAGAAACTTGGTCGGTACGAGCTTGTTCAAAAGCATCTGATCATAGAAAATCCCATGGAATGGTTACCAACCATTCTCAGCCTTACGCCTCTTGTAGGCGTTATCTTACCTCTACAAAGCTGTACTAGTCCTATTCCTCAAATTCTTCTCAAAAGGCTCACCATCAGGCCTTCGCCATGGCAAAAGTGCCCTCATCGACGCCTCAGTCATACCCACAACTTGCTTTGTATTCTGTCTAGAACTCTCTCCAGCTGCTAAGTTTGATGATCTCCTAACTTTCTGCAATGGTACCTTAGGTTGCCTAGTTCTAGCCATGATCTGCACATAACCAAAACAAAGAAAAATCAATAAAATCAGTTTTTCTTTCAAGGGTTTGAGAATTCCTAAATTATAAAACCTAGGAAAGGATATTGTGAATTAATGTCTAAACCAATCAATAACAACAACAATTATCCAGCAATGCATCATTGATCACAATATTCAACTTCCAATCCAAAAATTCCCAAATTCCTAAAATTCTCCTTCAACCTAGCACATCGGTTTCTAAGCACAAATCAATCCAACTCTGGGCTAGCGGGTTTGGAAATCATCATATAACAATGATAAGATATTTGATTTACACAAGAAAGCATCAAATAATCAAAACCCAAAATCTTCCAAAAAACCTTTATGAAAATCGGACTGTAAATCATCAATTTAAAAGTCATACCTTTGCCAATCGAGAAAGCTAATAGGATAATCAGATAGAGGAGTAAAATCCGAATAAAATAGGCTTTTGAATCGATAAAAACAGTTAAGAATCAAAGAAGATACGTGCTCTAGAAGTTTTTTTCTGTCAAAATCGCGATAGAGAAGAAAATAAGTTAATCCCGCGTAACCCTTGTTTTCTCGGTTCTAAAGCACTTACCTAGGTTGTCGATCGATTGATCAAAGTATCGATTGATCGATCATCAGATGTTCAGAAATTTCCTTGTCTGCTTGATCGATCGATCACATATGGTTAGGTCGATCATTCGATGGAGCTATTACTCCTATGCATCCTTGATCGATCAATCAACCTGCTGCAGGTAGATCATTCAATCGAGCGTGTACTGCTTATCTCTCTTGATCGATCGATCCATTGTCTAAAGATCGATCAACCGCTCGAGCATTGGTTTCGTGTGCTGCAGATCAATCAATTCTTACCCCGATCGATCGATCTCGTCCTTATATGACTTTTCTCACCTAAAACAAAATCAAACCAAAACGGAAAATCAAATAAAAACAGAAAAATTATGAAAAGAAAAACTACCTAATAGTGGGTTACCTCCCACTCAGCGCTTTTTTTGATTCATTAGCTTGACTTTTGTGCTACTCAAATAGCAGATTGATTCTTGGGAAGAATGTTCACTCTCTTAATCTCTTCTTTACCGACCATGAACTCTCTAAGCTGTTCATCCTACCTACAAAATTCAGCATCTATAGCACCAAGCAACACTACAGTTCCATCAGGGTGAATCTCTTTTACATAGAATGGTCCGGAAGTCTCAAATCCAAGATTTCCTGCAAAAACCTTAAGACACAAGCGTTGAAAACAAACTCATTATATGAATCAGACTTAGCATCAAGGATACATGTGTCGTCTTGCTCAGCTGAGTCCTTTGCTAGCTCACGACAAACATTATACTCCTTATCTTACTCATATTCTGGTTCACAAACACTCAACCTTGTCGAAACCAAACTTTCCAACTTCAAATCAGCTTTCTTCTAAGTAGAAACGCTGATCACACCACACAAATCACTTGGTGGAACTCTAATCGAATATGGCACTTCCTTTTCAATCCTTTCCAGCATAACCCTCTTGTTAGGGAAATCAATTTTTGCCCCTACTGTGTTGAGAAAAGGTCTCCCCAACAGTATTGGCACTGCTCCACTTCTAGCCATCTCAACCACAGTAAAGTCAGTTAGAACTCTACAATTTCCCACATTAACTGTAAAATCGATCAGCCTTCCCTAAGGGCTCTTAGAAGTCGAATTTCCGAAAGAGATGGATGAGTTGTGCTTCTGCATAAGCTCAATCCCTAGCTTCTTCATCGTGTCCAGAGAGATGACATTCACACTAGCACCTGAATCACAAAGGACATCACTGAGAATCAGTTTCCCTAAGATACAAGGAATGGTGAACTCTCCTTGATCCTCAAGCTTAATCCAGCTCTTTTGGAAAGCGAATTGGAGGCCTATACTACCCTGCTTTACTCGCTGCACCATCATCAACTTCTGACTTAACTATATTGCATGATTCCTTCGGATTCTTCTCAACTTTTCCAGGTAGAGCTCCCTGAGGTCTCCTCATAGCTTCAACAGTCTAAGCTACTTGAGTTTTTAGCTTCTTTAGATGCATAGAGACTGACTCAAATTTGTTGTTCAGATCATTGTACATGCACTCTACCTTGGTGTTGAGCTCGCGGGTAGACTTTTGCTGCTCGGTTGCAAGTTGTTGGATCAAAGCCTTGATCTAATCATTAGAAGTACATGATGAGCTCGCTGGAGCTTGCTATGGTGGTGCTTGCTGCTGCTATGGCTTGACCGTTTTCTGTCAGTTGCTTCCTCCTGAGTTCTGGTTGAAAGGCTTCTGATTGTTCCATCTCTTACCAGAACTTTGCACAAACGGTTTCCCTTGAAAATGTGATCCCTGAGGCATAAGTGGAGCTGGAAACACAACAACCTGGGGGTTCTCCACATTAGTTCTCCTGTAAGAGAGATAGTTAGGATTCTGACCCATGTTCTGCCAGTTAACATACTCGACGTCTCTCTGTTCATTCGACATCTCAGAATCATCCTAAACCAGCACCACTTCCATGTTGTCATCCAGTTGATGCACACTTCTTTGAACACCTTGATTTGCCTTAATGAGCATATCAAGTTTCTCAGCAATCTTGTTGACCCTTGGAGTCTCTACATTGTTGACCTTCCTTCCTCGGTTATACTGTGGACAATGATTCTCTGAAGTCACAGCCAAGTTTTTGGTGAGGGTGAAAGCTTCATCCCTCGTGTTAGTCATGAAGTCTCTATTACTTGCTGCATTCAATGAGTTCTTGTACTCCCAATCGATACCACCATAGAAGGTGTTCAACAATTTCTCATCCGAATACCCATGATGTGGACTGTCTCGTTGGTATTCTTTGAATCTCTTCCAAGCTTCATTAAAAAGACTCACCAGAAGTTGATGAAATGCTGAAATCTTACTCCCCAATGCTGCAGTCTTCGACTTGGTATAGAACTGATCCAAGAATGCAGGTCTAACTTCTTCCCACGTGGTGAGTGAACCTGGAGGCAAAGATCGCAACCATCTATAAGCTTTATCAGAAAGCGAATGGTGAAAAAACTTACATTTCACATAGTTCGCAAGGACTCCATTTGAACTCGTAGTGCTGCTAATACCCTCAAATTTCTCAATATGATTCATCAGATTCTCTCCTGGGAGACTATTGAAGAGATATTGCTTTACTAATCCAATTAGCTGAGGCTTGATCTCATAGTCTTGCCTCTGGATAGGTGGAGGTCGAATAGCAGACCTATTTTAATAGTAAGTGTGAGGTGTATCCATGTCACCTATAGCTTGGTGTTCAGGTTGTTCTTGCTGCCTCCTAAGCAAGCTAGATCTCTCTGCAACTGCTCAACGGTTTGTTGAACATCCTGGTTTCCCTGAACAGTATTCTAAGTCTCAAGGTTCTGTGGAATCAGCAGGTTTTCTCTACCCATTGCTTTCGCTCGACGGTTTTCTCGTTCTTCTCTAGCAAGTTGCTCGTTGTCAAAACCAAGTAGATTCTCTGAACCTTGACTTCTTCTGCTCATAAATCTAAAACTAAAACTAAAACAAGACAGAAAACAAAAACGTAAGTAAAAGAGTATAGACTAAAACTCGAATTGAGATTCAAAAGGCAACCAATTGGTTCCCCGGCAATGGCGCCAAAAACTTGGTGTTAACAAAGTTTTAACCCTATGAATCCTACTGCAAGTGCACATCAATGTAGTAGTAGTACTTATGAATCGAATCCACGAAGAACCAAACTTGCACTTTCAATCACTTAATCCTAATTCAAGCTATACCAATGGAATAATCAAATGTAAGCTAACAACTTAAACGCTTTGCAAATATAATAAAAAGCATTAGGCATTGGGTATTCATCAGAAAATAAGAATCAATCAGGGAAAATATTCAGGAACTATTAAGCACCATTCTCGACTTAAACATAAAGGTTTGACAAATCCACTATCGTGGTATTTGTCACTCTATCAAACAACCTAGAGATCCTAACTATCGTTGGGTCCACATTCTAGATAGGCTTTAACAAGCATGTTCAAATATCCATAATTAATCCTAACAATCAACTATTGCTGGTTAGATTCAATTGCTCATCCATGCTAGTTTAGGAATTCTACAAGCTTTTGGAATGTAAAACAACCTATGATCATAGATTAGGTGATCAAGCTAATCTAAGCATTACACACAAGCATAGATAGAGAACTCTTAGTCATCGAATCCTATTCAATCCCTAATCATTGATTCCTAAATCCCTAGAAACCCTAAACCTGATTAGGTAACTACTCAGACATGATTAAACAAACAATAGAGGCATGATGATGAAAAACATGAAATTCGATTGTATAATAATAATAGGGTTCAGAACTCTTCTCAAAAGTATGATAGAATTCTTCTCCCTGCTTACAAGATACTCTCTAAGTCAAAAAATTATGTCTCTCCCTCTTTCTAAAATGATAAAACTACTATTTATATGATCCTAAAAACGTAGGTGCAAAACAAGAAATTAGGTCTTAAACTCGAAGGCTCGAAGATCGATCAATCAAGGGGGCTGATCGATCGATCTAAGATGATTGCTTGATCTTTCAATGTCTTTTCGATCAATGGGTCGAGCGTAGCTCCCAATGGGTAGTGATTGATCAATCAAGGGGTTGATCGATCGATCTGCAATCTTTGTCAAAAACTTTAGAAAAAATCTCCGATTCATCCTAAGTCATGCTCTGCGTGTATAATCCGAAATAGACCTGTTTTCTACCTGAAAATACTCTAAAACACAGACAATGAATATGAAAACATGCGAATTAATGAGCTAGAAACCGATAAAAATAAGGTATATCAGTATCAGATCACTAAGCTATTGTTTCCGATTCTTCATCTTTATTCTCTGATTCTCTAAACTCTCTATTCTCCCATCCGATTATTCTCCTATTCTCTGATTCTCTCTCCATTATACATTCGACGATTCTTCAAAATCTACTTAAACTCTTCTCAATATTTGTCACAAGTTTCTCCTTACTCTCATTTCTTGAAAATTCATTGTGGATCCCAAAAAAATGGCGATTCTGATGGTCTTTGAGGGGCCAAACTATGTCTTGTGGGCAAGATCCGCCAAGATGATACTTTGTAGCTGAGACTTGTGGAGCCATGTGGTGTCACCTCCTCCTCCACAAGATGATAAGGTTGAAGGAAGCAAGTCGGCTGCACTTGTTTAAGATGAGAAATGGTACCAAGAAGACCAAATAGTAATAGACATTCTCACTACATCTCTTGAATCACATATCCAAGAGTTTTACCCGTTTTGTGGCATCGAAAAAGAGTTGTGGGACACCTTGAAGAAAGTGTTTGGAAATATCACCAACACTACTCGGATTTTTGAAATCAAGAAGATTTTGAATAATCTTACCCAAGAAGATATGGAGTTCAATATAATCTATGGAAAAAGGACAGCACTTTGGCTCGAGCTTGACATCTTGCAACCAATATCTATGGATCTTGTGGTCCTCAATCCGAGGAGGGAACAAGATAAGGTGTTTGGATTGCTCGTGGGTCTTAGCCCTATCTACAATGACCTCATCAAGCATATATTAAGAATGGATAAGTTTCCAAAGATTGATGAGGTGTGCGCTCAAATCTAAAAAGAGCAAGGAAATCTCGGCTTGGTGGGTGGAAAGAAGTAGCTTCCAATGACAAACAAGGCGACAACAAGCGCGATGACAAGAAGATGCCAATGTGTGAGCATTTCAATAAGACCGGTCACTCCAAGGAAAAATGTTGGGTGCTTCATCCTCATCTCAAACCCGCTAAGTTCCAAAAAGACTCAAGAGCCAACCAATCTTATGAGGCGGAAGATGAACAAGGCTAAGCAAGCTCCTCTCACCAAGGAGACAACACGGCTAAAGAGGATGGAACCACCATGACATCAAACATGAGTGATGTGGTGAAGAAATCCGACTTAGAGGCACTCATGAAAGCAATTCAATCCCTCAAGGAATCCGGTATCACCTTCTTTACTCATAAACCATTTAAAGGCTTAGTTGTGGATTTGGGTGCTTCTCACCATATGATAAGCAATCCGAATATGCTAGAAGATATTGAAACAGCCCTAGGTAATGAAGTAGTAGCAAATGGTGATAAAGTTCCAATAAGAGGCATAGGTAGCTTGAATTTATTTGAGAAGCAATCCAAGGCGTTCTACATTCAATTATTCACCTCTAACTTGTTGTCCATTAGGCGTACTTACCTCCGATCTAAATTGTTATGCTATCTTTGGGCCTAATGATGTTTGGTTTCAGGATACTGAGAGTGGAAAGCTCATTGGCAAAGGAAGAACCAAAGATGTCCTTTATGTGCTTGAGGATTCTTCATCAAATACCCCTATCTTTTCTTTATTAAGTTCCAATGTTGCTAGTTATTTAAATATAGTTTGGCATGCTTGATCAGGCCATCCTTATTCTCGTTCCTTAGGGTTGATGTTGCCTAATGTTTCTTTTGACCATTTGAGTTGTGAGGCTTGTATTTTAGGCAAACATTGCAAAAGTGTGTTTCTTGAAATCTAGTACTATTTATGAAAAGTGTATTGATTTGACTCATTCGGTTGTATGGGCATCACCATGTGCATCTAGAGATAACCTCAAGAATTTTGTGACTTTCATTGATGAAAAATCGAAATATACTTGGATTACTCTACTTCCATCTAAAGATCGGGTATATGATGCATTCTTGAATTTTCAAACCTATCTAACTAATCAATTCAATGCTAAAATAAAGGTACTAAGATCACACAATGGAGGATAATATAAAAGCCACAAATTCAAAGATCACTTAAGAAAACATGGGATTTTGCATCAAACGAGTTGCCCTTACACAGCCCAATAAAATGGAGTGGTGGAACGCAAGAATAGGCACCTTATGGAGGTTGCAAGGTCTATGATGTTCGATATGAAGGTTCACAAATGGTATTGGGGAGATGTGGTTATGACCGCATGCTATCTCATTATCCGGATTCCAACAAAAATTTTGGACGATACATCACCATACTAGGTACTCAATGGCTCTAAACCATACATTGATCATCTAAAAGTATTTGGGTGTGTGTGCTTTTTGTTGATCCCAAGAGAAAAAAGGAGCAAACTAGATGCAAAGAGTATCAAATGCATGTTCCTTGGATATTCAACAACCCAAAAAGGATACAAGTGCTATGATCCAAGCAACGATTGGACTTATGTGTTTAGAGATGTGAAGTTCCTTGAGGACCAAAGCTACTTTGACAAAGGAGAGTGGGAGAACTTGAAGGACCTCTCCAATTCAACATTGAACCGTTTTGCTAGCCTCATATTCATGCTAAACAATCTCGGGCAACAACCACAAATGGAGCAGCATGAAGAAGTGCATGACACTCAACTTAGGGGGAGGAAACTCACGGACCAGCTGAGCCAGAAAATGGAAACATAGAGTCTTCAAATGATCCCGACATGAATGAAGGAGAAACAAGAAGTACTGGACAACATTCTACGGATGAAGCCTCTAGTGACAATTAAGAGGAGGACTCAAATGAGATCCATGAACCACAAGCAGCCCCTCAACCAACGCTTAGGAGAACACTAGAGTCTAAAAGACCCATCAAATTGGCTAAAGACTCGTATTTACTACAACAATGAAGCGATAGCACATCCTACGCAAGCGGTTTTTTCTCTTGCCCTTAACCACATGAACATGCGGTGTTTATTGGCAAACTTGACCTTAACCAGATCCCTAACACCTATGATGAAGGTAAGGAAAGGAAAGAATGGTGTGATGCGGTTGAAGATGAAGCGGATGCTATGGAAAGAAATCATACTTGGGATGAGTGTGATCTTCCTAAGGGCAAGAATGATGTGAGCTCAAGATGGATCTTCACCATCAAATATAAGCAATGGAGACATTGAATGCTACAAGGCTCGCTTAGTAGCAAGAGGTTTCACCCAAACATATGGAGAGGATTATACCGACACATTTGCTCCTCTTGCAAAGCTACACACGGTACATGTTGTATTTTCCTTGACTACTAATTTGTCTTGGAATTTATGGCAGATGGATGTCAAGAATGTCTTCCTCCACCGAGAGCTTGAAGAAGAAGTATACATGTACCCGCCTCCTGGTTTAGAAGCAAAGATCACTCCTGGAAAATTATTGCGGCTTAGGAAAGCCATTTTTGGTCTCAAACAATTTCCTAGGGTGTGGTACCATAAGCTGAGCATGACCTTAAGAGTCCAGGGCTTTAAAAGATCAGAAGCCGATTATACATTGTTCACAATTCACAGCTCCAAAGGGATGGTGGTTGTTCTCATTTATGTGGATGATTTGATCATCTCTGGAGATGATAAGGACAGTATCTCTTCCACCAAATCATATCTCAGATCCGTGTTTGATATTAAAGATCTTGGTGCACTAAAGTATTTTCTAGGGATTGAAGTGTGTCGCTCTTCGGAGGGCCTCTTCTTATCTCAAAGAAAGTACATTTTTGATCTTTTGAATGAGACAGCGACAATGGAGTCTAAGCCATCCAAGACACCATTTGAAGATGGGTACAAGGTCAATCGAAAGGAGGAGAAGGCTGGTAAACCATTTGAAGATGCGTTTCAGTACCGCCGCATAGTGGAAATGCTCATTTACTTGACTATCACAAGGCCGAACCTTTGATTTGCCGTGAATCAAGTAAGCCAACATATGCAAAAGCGCACGGTGTATCATTGGAGTATGGTGATTGGATCCTACGGTAACTCTAAGGTAGCTCAATGCAAGGAGTTTATATGGGCAAGAATGACAATGTGGAGATTGTAGGTAACTGTGACGCGGATTGGGTCGGGGATCACATTGATAGAAAATCAAAAACCGGTTATTGCACCTTTGTTGGAGGCAACTTGGTTACACGGAAGACCAAGAAGCAAAAGATTGTGTCTTGCTCAAGTGCGGAAGCGGAATATAGAGCAATGATGAAACTCACCAATGAGTTGATATGGCTAAAGAAACTACTCAAAGATCTTGGCATTGAATCTAAGGATCCTATCACAATGCATAATTGGGGTTTTTAATAAGACAACATTTTCATTTTTCATTTTTTTTTGAGACCCATCATTCAGATAGAAGGGGGTAAACTAATGAGTTTAGATTTTAATGAACTCTATTGTGATAATCAAGCCGCCATCCATATAGCATCCAACTCGGTTTTTCATGGAAGAACCAAACACATTAAAGTAGATTGTCACAATGTAAGGGAGAAGATGATAAAAGGTGTGATTTTTTCTTGTTTCACAAGAAGTGAAGATCAATTGGCAGACATTTTTACTCAGGCCGCAAATCTCAAGGTATGTGATAAAATCTATCCTAAGCTTGGGCTTGTGGATCTATCCCACTCTTGATCAAAGGTGCCCTCACTCATGGATTGCATATTTTTTTCTTTGGTGGAGTTTTGTCCCATGTGGTTTTCTCCATCTAAGGTTTTTAAAGAGGTGTGATTCATAGGTCTTCCAAGTTCAACATACACTATATGTATGGTTGAACTTGAGGGAGAGTACTGATCAAGACCTATCAAGGCCACCAATCACAAATATGGTCAAGGAAAAGTCAACAGACTAGTCAATAGAAGGTCAAGGAAAATCAACAGTCGAGCCTCATATATTGTAAGCAAGATCCAGACGTACCGCAAACAGAGACATCATGTACCGCAGGACATGCAATCATGTACTGGAAGGTGGAGAGTTTGTGTACCAGAGATCAAGTCAATAGCATCCCGCAGTCTGAGAGTCTACGTACCGCAGGACATGAAATCATGTACCAGAAGGTCAAGAGTTTGTGTACCGGAGACCAACCCAACAACATCCTAAAGTTTGAGAGTCTACATACCGCGAGACATATCTCTGTGTACCGCATGAAGGAATCCGGACGGGTCAACGGCAGCTACCAAAAACTCAACAAGTTGAAGACTACTTAAAATAGAGTTAGGATTTAATCCTAATGAATTTAATCGGTCTTTGGGATTTAAATGAAGATTATTCAGAGGGAATATGCCCGTTGGAGCACAAGAGAAACATATGACATTTTCTATTTGTGTGTTGAATCAAAATGGTGAAAGGTCACTATCATGCTTGGGATTGGAGACTTCTCTCTCCTCTCCAACGGTTGGATAGGGTCGGCTAGGGTTTATTGTGGACCAAAAAATTTTACACACAAAAATTCTCTCGCTTTCTAATGTTCTCGGAAACTCACCTCACTCAATCTCTCCTTCTTATTCTTAATTTCTAACAAAAATAATGTA
Source organism: Lepidium aucheri (assembly GCA_900406435.1). Taxonomy (NCBI): domain Eukaryota; kingdom Viridiplantae; phylum Streptophyta; class Magnoliopsida; order Brassicales; family Brassicaceae; genus Lepidium; species Lepidium aucheri. Next base: position 8,223 of record OVBA01001446.1, on the reverse strand, counting down.
TATGCAAAATGAGCAAACAATAAACAAGAGCAGTATCTCATGAACCAAATGGACCAATATTAAGGATACTATAGGAATCTTGTGGATATTACTGGGAATCTTATTTTTATTTTTTTTATTCGACGTTACAGTTCGAGTTAGCACATTATCAACTAGATTAAAATTTGTAGCCTTTTTCTGATCAACTCATTGGTCAACTGTACACAGTTACTCGAGTTTGAGGTAGGATCCATCAGAATATCAACTAAGTCTCTTCTGAAATTTTTGGTGATGTGGTAAAAAAAATTATGTGGCATGGCTCGTTGGGGTTGGATTCCCCAATTGCTGCCAAAACTGTTTGTTTAAAACACATCACCCCACAGACTACTCCGCATATTCTTGATATTGAGAAGTAAAACCACATAGACAAAAGAAATATCCTAAGAACTTAATTAAAATATTTACAAGAATACCATGGAATCGCCACCAAGTGTGCTTGTTTAAAGTCAATGAGTTTAACTTTTCACTCTCTCAGAGGTGGGGTGGATCATAGAGAGAAACTGAGATTCTCTTGGGAATAGTCTCATCAGCTAGATATGGCTTTACCCTTTGCTCACTCATGGTGAAATTTTCACTATCTTTGTTGATTAGAGTTACAACTCTATATGGCAAAATTTCCTTGACTGACCATACTATCTTGATTTGAGCTTTCTTGGAAAGAGCTTTAGTCTCGAGTTGAATAGAAGCATTTGATGGCCAACTGTGATCCGCTTAGGTGCAATCCTCTTGTCATGCAAAGCTTTGGTTCTCTCCCTGTAGATTTTTGAACTTTCATATGCTTCTAACCTTGCTTCTTCTAGCTCATGTAGACCCATTGCTCTCCTCTCCTGAGCTGACTTGAGGTCGAAGTTCAACAGCTTAGTTGCTCAAATGGCTTTATACTCAACCTCAACTTGCAAGTGCCAGGATTTCTCATATAGAAGCTAGAATGGAGTTCTCCCAATTGAAGTCTTATAAGCAGTCATGTAGGCCCATAGAGTATCATCCAGCTTGGTAGCCTAATCTCATTTTGAAACTCCCACAACTCTAGCCATAATGGCTTTGATCTACTTGTTCGTGACTTCTACTTGATCACTTGTGTGTGGATGATAAGGTGTAGCTACCTTATGCTTAATTCCATGTTTTCTCAGTAAGTTCTTAAAAAACTTGTTGATGAATTGAGAACCTCCATAATTGATAACAACCCTTGGGATCCAAATCTGGGGAAGATAATGCTCTTAAATAATTTCAAAACAGCCTTCGCATCATTGGCGGGGCATGCAATAGCTTCAACCCACTTGGAAACATAGTTAACTGCTACCAGAATGTAGTTGTTTCCACATAAAGTATGTACCCAACAATCGAATACCTCAACCTCAAGGATCGAAAACTGTGACATTTCATTTTGCTTACTATTGTTGTCAATCCTTTGACAAGGATCACATTCTAAAATGAACACATTGGCATCTCTCAACATGGTAGGCCACCATAACCCCGCTTGCAGCACTCTCTAATAAGTCTTGAAAGTGGTGAAGTGTCCTCCGTAAACTGACCCATGGCAGTGCTCTAAAACTCCATGAACCTCCTCCTCAGCTATGCATCTTCTAAACAGCAAATCAGTACCCTTCTTGTGCAAGTAAGGTTCATCCCAAAAGTATGGACTCACATCCTTGAAGAATTTCTTCATTTGATAGGAATCCAGACTCTTAGGCACTTCCCCAACAACAAGGTAGTTGACCAAATCTGCATACCAAGGGAATCTAGCTCCAGCAAGCTTGTTCTCTGAAAACAATCATGCACTGCACAAAAAGTCATAAGCTGCTCTTCTTGCATTGAGTCATTAATAGGAATCAAGTCCTCTATCATGAATCTTGAAATGTGGTCAACTATCCACAATCTCCATGTCGAACTCTTGAAGTAGCGGATTCATCTCAGCAGCCTTGTCTTATTTCTTCATTAAGTACTTAATAGCAGCATGATCTATGTGTACAACCACTTTAGATCCAACAAGGTAGAATCTAAACTTCTCAAAAGTGAATACAACAACGAGGAACTCTTTTTCTGTGGTGGCATACTTGACTTGGGCATCTTCAAGTGTCCTACTTGCGTAATAAATCACATTTAGCTTTTTGTCTTTCTTTTGGTCCAAGATTGCTTCCAATGCATAATCATTTGCATCACACATAATCTCAAAAGAAACGGCCAAAACATACACAACTTTTTCTGTCGTGCCGATTCCTACATGAACTTCATGGTCGAACTAAAATCTTAGTTTTGTGTTTAGAAATTCAAATTTCACACATGAACTTTCTAAATTTGGACAAAACCTACATTGACTGCTAACTTCATTAGTCAACGGTTAAGTCGCCGTTAATAGACCGTTAAGCGACACGTGTATAGTCGACATGCGTATGCAGATTAAAAAATAAAAATAAAAATAAAATCGAATTAAGAAAAAATAAATTAAATTAAAAATAAAATAAAATAAATTAAAAATAAAATAAAATAAATTAAAAATAAAATAAAATAAAATCAAACTAAAAAATCAAATCAAACTAAATAAAAAATAAATTAAATAAAAATAAAGTAAAATAAATTTAAGTTCAACTAAAATAAATAAGTAAAAATTAAATTTACAAATGAATTTGGTGAAGATTAAAATAAAAATTCAATTAAATTAAATTAATCATAATTGATATACCTCTATTTTTACTAGTTTTGAGCTCATTAACATGCCTATTTTTTGGATTTATATCTGTATTATGTGTCATTTTTAGGTGGAAAACGTAGGAACTTAGATCATTGGCAATGGAGTCTTATTTGGACGATTTTGGAGCATTACATGAAGTTTCATGGAAAGAGCCTATGATTGACCGATCAATAACTTGAACGATCGATCAAGCCTTTCTGCCAGAACATTGCTCGACCTCACGATCGACCTGACATGTTGGATATCGATCACACAAGTCCATGATTGATCGAACACACAAGTCCAAGATCGATCGATCAAGCCTCCTTGTCAGAACATCGCTCGACCTCACGATTGACTTGATGATTTTCTCGAATCAATGGATTACGATTAATTTAATTAATTTGAGTTTTTAATTTAATCTTCACCAAATTCATTTGTAAATTTACTTTTTATTTATTTATTTTAGTTGAACTTAAAATTATTTTATTTTATTTTAATTTGATTTGATTTATTTTTTATTTAATTTTATTTTATTTTTATTTTATTTTATTTTATTTTATTTTAGTTGATTTGACTCTATTTTATTTTATTTTATTTTATTCTATTTTATTTTATATTATTTTATTTTATTTTATTTTATTTTATTTATATTTTATTTTTTTTTAATCTGCGTACACGTGTCGACTAAATTGATCGTACATGTGTCGCTTAACGGTCTATTAGCAGCGACTTAACCGTTGACTAACGGAGTTAACAGTCAATGTAGGTTTTGGCCGAATTTAGAAAGTTAATGTATGAAATTTGAATTTTTAAACACAAAACTAAGATTTTAGCTTGACCATAAAAATCATGTAGGAATCGGTACGACAGAAAAAGTTCATGTTTGTTTTAGCCGTTTTCCCCCCCCCCCCCCCAATCTGGGGCCTGGACTATTGGAGCAGACACCAAAGCTTCCCTGGTCTTAAAAAATGCCTCAAGACAATCACAGTCAAAGTTGAACTTGACCTCTTTGCATAGTAGGCGGGTCAGTGGTCTTGCAAGCTTGGAGAAGTCTTTGATAAACATCCTATAGAACCTAGCATGACCCATAAAGCTTTGAACATCCTTAACTGTCTTAGGAGGCTGCAGCTGAACCATAACTTTTCTGATATCTTGTGTGACCCAAAACAATCTTATCTTTGACCTTGAAATGACATTTCTCTCAGTTCAGCACCAGGTTTGTCTCCACGTACCTACTAAGGACCCTGCACAAGTTTGACAAATAGGGGGAGAAGGAAGACCCATATACGGAGAATTCATCCATAAAGACTTCTACAATCTCCTCAATTAAATATGAAAAATAGACATCATGCATCATTGAAATGTAGCAGGGCGTTACATAAACCGAATGGCATCCTTCTATATGGAAATGTACCATAAAGGCAAGTAAAGTCGTTTTCTCTTGGTCATCTGGGTGTATAGGGATTTGAAAGAATCCACTATATCTGTCTAGAAAGAAATGGTATTGGTGATTAGTTAGACATTAGCTAGACATACTACCATCTAATCAATGAAAGGAAGTGGGAAATGATATTTCCTAGATGGAGAGTTCAATTTCCGATAATATATACACATCCTATAACCAGTAATAGTCCTAGTAGGAATCAGTACATCCTTCTCATTTCTAACAACAGTAATTCCTCCATGCTTAGGGGCACAATGAACAGGTGAAACCCACTTACTATCAGAAACTGGATAGATTACATCAACATCTAACAAATTAAGAATTTCTTTTTTCACTACTTTCTTTAAGTTAGGATTCAACCTCCTCTGAGGCTCAATGCTTGAATGAGATTCGTTTTCAAGATGAATCATATGAGTGCACAAACTAGGTGATATGCCTCTAATGTTAGCTAGAGAATATTTTATGGCTTTCGTAAACTTTTTCAGTTCAATCAATAGCATGCTCAATTCATCATCACTCAAAACGTCATTGATCCACGAAAGCATACTTAGCCTGCATGAATTAGTTTCATTTCCACTTTGGGTGCCTTGAGCTCAGACCAATCGTCATTGGCTACTGTAGAGGTGATCTCAACCACTTTCAGGTCTAGCTTTGTAGTTGAGTTTGGTACAAAGACTATCAGATCTTGGCTCGCTGAAGTTGACCGTTGTCTAGTTGATGCCTTAAACCATGTACTCACTTCATCCAACTCCTCTATCACAATCAAACTTTAAAGTGGCTTGTGAGAGTCGAAAAGCTCCCAAGACAGTCAGTTTCCTTACTCAAATACCCATAAAGTGCTTCACGTCCCCTTCTCTCACTAGTAAGTTGACATATATACCAAAGGATTACCCACAATGTTCTTCAGTGAGTTTTGAAACAGTTTAACTTTCCGACCAACATAAGTAATAGAATATAGGGATATTTTGTTATTACTCTTATCGATAATCTCTAAAATTTCATTTGTATTCCTAAATTGTCTAACTACTTCAGCTATACATAGTATAGCTTTGTTAATGAAACGAACCCAATTCTCAACAAGTGGGATTCAAAGTATTTCAAGAGCTTGGACGTCGGTGAGCACATTATTGACGGTGGAAGAGAGTCACCAACTGGTTCGACTTCTCAGACTCAGGTGTGAAGCAGAATACGGAGATCTCGCCTTTGAGACTGAGGCAGAGGGATTCGGCGGTCTATTTCCGGTGACAAGAACCGATAGGAAAAAATAAAACGAAGAGATAGCTCTCCAACCAAAAGCAAAGACGTGAGAAATGCATATGAAAGAATAGGACGATACACAAGTGATGAAGATTCCCATTTGTTCACTGGAAGAGAAAAAAGCTATGGCTGTTTTCTTTATTTTTTGGTGTTGTATTTGGGTGGATCGGTTATGTGATTATCTTTCGGTGCTTATATAAACAATTAAAGAAGGGGACTTAGATTGTGTTCGTAGAAAGGAGAGATGGTTGGCATCTCCTCTCACGGAGACAAGATTGACCATCGGGGTCTTTTGAACACATGCGGTTAGAGAAAATGGCCAAAACCTTAAAAGAAATTTTTTTTTAGTGTCGATTTTTTAATGAACTTTTGAACTCATATTAAATCTTAATTTGGTACTTAAAAATTTTGAAAAAACTACATAAACTCTCTAATTGTGGCCAACCTCTACATTGACCGTTAACCTCGTCAGTCAACGGTTAAGTCGACACGTGGACGGTCGATTTAAGCGACATGTACGGTTAGATTTAAAAAACTAATTCAACAAACATAAAAAAATTCAAAAATATCGAAAAAATAAACAAAAAAATCAAAGAAAAATATTAAATTATATATATATATACAATAGATTAAAAAATTAAAAATAAAAAAAATCTATAAAAAATTACAAAAATAGAATAATTTTTAAAAAATAATATTAAAAATTTGAAAAATTCAAAAATTATTTATATACAACCCATTACAACCTAACTAACCAACAAATAAACACGATTTCTAACAAAAAAATATACCTAATCACAACCCAATTACAATCATAATTTATCCTATTTGAAAACTCTTTAACTCTAAAGCCCTAATTTAAAATTCGTCGCGAATCATAGAAATCTTCAACAAGACGTCAAAATAGAAAAGACATGGAAATGAGTTGATGAAACACCTACATAAATTAGTTGATGAAACATGTAATATAAATGAGTTGCTTGAAGCACCCAGTGTAGGGAGCACCTATATTGCCGGAAACATCGACAGTGTTTCATCAACTCATTTATGTAGGTGCACCTATTACCATGTAAAAAATATTTAGTTTGTTGAAGATTTCTAGGATTCGCGACGAATTTTGAATTAGAGTTTTAGAGTTAAAGATTTTTCAAATCGGGTGAATTATGATTGTAGTTGGGTTGTAATTAAGTATATTTTGTTGGTTAGATATCGTATTTATTTGTTGGTTAGTTAGGTTGTAATGAATTGTATTTAATTTATTTTTGAATTTTAAAAAAAATTATATATTTTTTAAAAACTTATTCTATTTTTATAATTTTTTATCGATTTTTTTAGTTTTTTATTTTTAATTTATTAGATATATATATAATTGAAATTTTTTCTTTGAACTTTTTTCGTTTTTTTTTTAAATTTTTTCTATCTTTTTGATTTTTTTTTGTTTTTTATATTTTCTTTTTTTTTTAAATTAAGCCGTATATATGTCGCCTTAAATCGGTTGTTCACTTGTCAACTTAACCGTTAATTGACGGGGTTAACAATCAATGTAAAAAATTGACCATAATTAGAAAATTCATATAATGTTAAAAAAATTAAGCACTAAATTAAAATTTAAAATGGATTCAAAAATTTATTAAAAAATGTGATAAAGGTTCATTAAGATTTTGGTGTTTTTCCCCATCTGGTTGAGGCTCTCCACCTTTTATTTTTTTGGGTTTTACTCTTTCTTTTTTGGGCCATTTATTTTTTAAAACTCATCGACTTTTACTGGGCCTTACTCTACTCAATTTTGATTTCTTCTGTAATATTATACTATTTCATCGGTAAATCGTGGGACCAAAATTGATTTATTTGGACCAACAATCATAAATTGTAAACAAAAAATCCCAAAAGCCTATTCTCTAAGCGGCCCATAAACGAGGGTCAAGGTGAATGATTTAGTATACAGATTCCTTTGAAATCTACGAAGGTATAAAGTCATGAAACATGCAATTTATGTTGTCTTTTGACTCAACACGCTTGTTAGATTATGCTTTTAACCACATGAAAAGACAAAAATACAAAAGCCAACGCTCCTAAAAAGACAGAAAATATCACGACTTGCATAACTGTTTAGTGTTAACTAATTGTAAAACATATGTCCAACCAAAAAGTTTTGGGTACGAAGTCTTGGAAATAATAATGACTTATTATTAACAAAAGATCCTAAACATAGTGTTCCAATCGCTAGAAGCCCCATGTCAATGTTTAGTTGTATATCATATCAATATTCAGATTCAATCCAACAAGTTTAAACACAGGAATAGATGTGATTACCTCATCTTAAGATTCAACATGTTGTATAAATCCTCAACGTTCATTTTTAAAATCAGAGTAATATTTTTAAGTTGATCAAAATTCAAATATAGATCTTGTGGCAAATCAGTCATTTAATATTATGAAATAGACATCAAGAAACATGCACAAGTATCATATGGTTGAGATGGCTTCTACTTTGGGTTCACTTAAACTCTAAAGCCCACTATAAAATTCAACCTTTTTGAAAGCATTTTTGCCAAAAACGTATTGAATATTTATTCTCATTCTGAAATGAGATGGATTATATCAAGTACTAATCGAGAAGATATGCCTATTATTTATGTGCTGACTTTTCGGGGAAAAATGATCTAGAAGGTCTTGACTTTTAAGAAGCCTAAATCGTTAAGGCTTCCTCAAGATATGATCTGCAAAATCATATTATTAAGAAGTAATTACTCAAATATTTTACAATTATACCTAAATGACTCAAATAGTCTCCAAAAAGTTGGACAAAAAA
>OVBA01001445.1:0-44241 GCA_900406435.1 Lepidium aucheri | reverse complement strand
TACAGCTTCAGTTAATAGTAGATGGAAAAGACCTTCACGAGGAAGGCTGAAATGTAATAATGCATCGACATGGTTGAAGAAGGATACTCTTGTTGGTGCTGCTTGGATTATACGAAATCATGAGGGTGAAGTCATATTACATGCTCGTGAAGCTATGCTCCCTTGTTTTGATCGTATATGTGCAGATTTCGAAGGCTTAATCTGGACCTTGAAGAGCCTAATTAATCTAAAACTGGATTGTCTTGATATTGAATGCGAGTCGGATGCGGTCTACAAAGCTATCACCAACCGAGATTGGATTCGGTATAGATCTTACTCCCAAACGATTAATACTCTACTTCGCAAGTTTAGAGATTGTCATCTCCTTTCCAGTTGCAAATTATCGAACATACATGCCCATAAAATAGCTGATAGTGTGGTTAATGAAGGAAGATATCACTCCTATCTAGCTTCGGGTTGTCCCTTTTGGCTGTTACCTTCTATCTTGGATGATTGCAGGTCTTGAAGTCATTAGGTGTTTACGATTTTATGTAACCATTCTACTATGAACTATATGCTATTCGTTCATCAATAAATTGAAATTGAAGTTAAAAAAAAATCATTTTAAAATTCAAAAAAGTTTTTAGAAAAATCATTTTTAATTTTTAAAATTGAATATTTTAGTTTTTTTCTTTCTTTTAATTCAAATTGATTAATACATGTAGATTTGTAATTATAATTTTGACTATTTAGGGAACTAAAAAATTATAAAATATATTTTGGGTATTTTGGATACCTATTTGGTTTTCAATTTTTATTTAATCAAATCGGGTACTCAAAGTTCCATGATGTAAAACCTCTTTACGTATTTTGTTGAGTTAAATTTGGTTTGGTTCTTCTTATTTCGGATCAGGTTCGAATTCAGGTTTCCGGTATTATGCCCACACCTATCTTTTTTTTCTTTTTTTTTCAACCTTACTATTATTGGATCGACAAGAGGGTGGTGTTTAAAAAAGTTGATAAAGAAGTCTCCGATCCTATTAAAAAATCAACTAAGGACCTATGTGGTGTGATAAAAAGTCGTGTTGTGAATGAGAAGGTTGAGGTTGTGAACTTGATCAACACAAATTGGGAATATGAGGAACCAGAGTATGAGTCGGATGAGGAATATGAGATCTATCATGAGCAAGCAAGAGAATCGGTTGAGTATGATGATGATAGTATATTTTTTGACAAAACCGATGAATACTTTGAAAATTGTCTTCAAAATTTGTGTCTAAAAGTTTTTGCAGAAAGACTTGATCTTGAATCTTCTGAACCATACACGGTGAAGGAACTACAACCTGATGGAATTGTAGTGTTGCTGGACACAACATGTGTTGAATTCCACATGAAGGATGAACAACTCAATGAGTTCATCAAAGATGACATGAAAACCAAGGGAGTGATCATTCCCACTTAGGTGACACTCAAGTCAAGCTATTTACTTTAAATAAGCATTGAGTGGGAGGCAACCCACTAATAGGTAACTTTTATTTCTTAGTTTTTCTTTTTTTGTTTGATTTTCGGTTTTATTTTGAGTTTTTTTGTAGGTCAAAAAATCGAACCAAGGGGTCTGATCGATCGATCGATCAGTGGTGTTTTCAAGTGTACGCTCGATTATATAATTGATCTTCACATATATAATTGATCGATCATCCAAGGATATGATAGTACGTTTGATCTTGTGATCGACCTGCAGAAGGGCAATCGAGCGATCATCAGGGATCAGAAACGTCTGCGCGACTTATTGATCGATCTACACGGTCGTGATTGATCGATCAGCATACTATGAGAGGTAAGATCAACCAATCAGTTGGTCAGGTAAGTCTTTATAACTTAGAAAACACAGGTTTTGTTCAAATATATCTCTTCGCAGTTGTTTTAGGCGATTTTAGGCAAAAATCTTCAATCTCGTCTAACTTCTTCGATTCCCAACCTTTTTCTTTGATTCAAAAGCCTAAACTGACCAAAATTTCCTCATCTTTCCAATTATCTAATCATATAATTCGATTGGCAAAGGTATTACTTCTAAATTTTTGATTGAAAGTGACGAAATTGGTGAGGCTTTTTGAGAATTTTGGATTTTGATTTATTGTTGTTAAAATATGTTAAACCAATATGTAGTCATGATTCTATGATGATTTCGAAGCCTCTTACTGATTACATTGTTAGATTGTTGCCTAGAAATTGATTGTTAGATTGTTGGAGCAAATTGTAGAATTTTTGATTTTTCGGTTTGGAATTGAGAATTTGTGTTATTAGTTGAAGCATTGCTGGATGATTTAGATGTTACATGATTGGTTTAGCAATTTATTTCACATAATTCTCGTTTTAATTCCATATTTTTGATTTTTCATCAATTTTTTTGAGGACATTGAAAATTTTCGGTTTTTCTTTTATTGATCGATTTGTGGAGATTATGCCGCGGACTCGCGAGGGAAAGCAACCTTCTCGTAAGGTCAGATGAACGGCTAATGTTGAGTCTGGCCACTCCTCCAATCCCATAGGTTTTGAACGAACATGTTTGCCTTGGTCTAGACCGGACAAGGAACCGTTCGAGAATAATTTAGGCAATCGTTTTGACCCTTCGCTGTTGAAAAATGATCGTGCCTACCAGAACAGGACTGAAGGTTCGAGATGGTAGAGTTTCCATTGCGTGTTCTACGATCAAATGTTGAGGAACAAGCTTGTTCCGACCAAGTTCTTATGTCCGACAACATTGGACATACTTGGCATTCTTGATGATGTGACTGGGATGCTCGATACACTCGGCCTTGGTACTTTTATGACCAAGCTCAGCCGCTGTACCCAGAGCCGGTCAGGCAGTTCTTTGCCTCTTGTGACCTCCACCTAGCAGCCGACTCTCATGCTCCTCTGTATGTGTTCTACTTGACATTTATGTACCGTGGTATTCGCTAACATTTGACCGTTCCACAGATCTGCTCATCTATGGGTTCCGCGAGGAAGCCAACAATCAGCTACCTTCTCGCCAAGGTACTCCTCTTGATGCTCTCTGGAATGTCTTAGCTAATGGTACTTTTCAGGGACAAGATTCCAAGCTCACATACATCCGACATCCTGCAATTCAGATTGTTGCTAAGATGTTGGGATCGACTAGTCTATGTAAGGAAGTCAACCATATCGTGACTAAGTCAGAGTTGGAGATACTCCATCATGCTTTGTAACCTATGATACCCAACTTGTACGATTCTGCACCTGCTCCTGATGTCGGTCCTTGTGACATCAACTGGGGATATATGTTCGCGAAGCTGCTTTCCGAACATCGTTTCAGAGGCTCTCTAGATCAGCCTATTAACGAGACAATAGGTAGTCTTTTGACCCCTATGTTTGAGTATTTGCAGTTGCATCTTTGTGAGACAGCGTAGATGGAGAGGGTAGCTTATGTTGATGATCAGGTATTGATCAACTTCACCTACCTTATCGAGCGGACAAAGTGGCACTACTTCACTAGGGACATCAAGCCTTATCTTTGTTCCTTGCCTGCACCTGCGATCATATCTCTCACTTTTAGGGAGAATGTAATCTTTGAGCCTCACATTACACATCCTGAGATTACAATGCGAGAGCAAGAGCAACCCCAGCCTCACCGACGAGCTCCAAAGAGGCGTTCATCGGCAGCAGCTCCAGCTTCTACATAGCAGTAGTCCAACGTTGCTCAGACCCTCGAGCACATCATTCCAGAGTACAGCACGAAGTATGATATTCCTCTTTTCTCTGATGACTTAACTGATAGGGAGTACCGACGTTAGCACTATGAGACATAGCAGAGGAAGCATTCGATGAGGAGACGCCTTTAGGAGGCACTTAGGAGGATACCGGTTGCATTTTGCATGAGTGCACCTGCTGTGGATCAGCCAGAGAGTAGCACTAGAGCTGATGCTCGTAGATCTGACGTTTTTGGACATCAATCAGAGGCTGATTTCAAGGATACAGAGGAGCAGCCACTCGAGCAGCACCTTCCACGTTAACGTAGGTGAGCACCTGGAGACCGAGAGAGTTAGAGTCCTGAGTGATCGGTTTATCTCATCCTTTTTCTTTCTTTTATTTTTGATTTTTGTTTTTTATGCATAATTCATGATATTTTCTAGCTTGTTTACACATCGAGACGGTGTGAAGTAAGTCTGAGGGTGATACACTTACTGTAACTAACGCTATTTGCTTTGTTTTGTCTTCTTTTTAGTTTTTATTTTTAGACATTAACTCTTTCTATGTTATGTTTTTGAGCTTTTGAAACTTGTTGTCTAAGGAACTATGATTTTTGAGGATTATTGCACTCTTATGATTTTAGGATCGTTGATATGCACTTGTTGGGAATCGATGACTATTGGAAAACCTAGTGACAAAGCATCTTCTCAATGAAATATATCAATTTTTAGGTATTCAAGGAATCTATACCGAATTCAATTTTAACCTGACTTAATTTTCTTGTGATGGGGTTTGGTATGTATTGGATTAGATTTCTCTCTTCAGTCCTGAAGGACTTATCTGTGTGATTATGGTTTCCCTCTCTTAGATATTTGAATGTTTACATTTTGAAGTAGCTATAAAACAAAGTTGAAGCAATACTAAACTTGGCTAAGAATCAAAAAATTTGGTCCAATGAAGCTACTTTTGCTTTCATTGTATGAGTTGCTAAAGAACAAACCAGTTGAGAAAATAAAATGATACCCTAGGTAAGTAGGGAGATATCTGGTTGGAAAACCAATAAAAAAATAAATGACACCCTAGGTAAGTAGGGAAAGATTGGTTGAGCAGCCGATAAAATTAAATTAAATGACACCCTAGGGAAGTAGGGAAAAATCAGCTGCAAAGAATGAAATGAGAGGAAAGGAACCATAGGAAGATAGTCTTGTGTTCCAGTAAAGGCTGATGATGAGTCCATGTGTTCATTGATCGATACTCCCTTGATGAGACAACACTTACATGATTAGGAAGTAGGTATGGTGCATTTGGGTATTTTGACATTGATTGTGGAGTCTAATTGGCAAGAAGCTAAGTCTGGGAGAAATACAAAATGATCTCGATACTAACATGTAAGTATTGATTGGTTCATATAAAGTGTATTATGAAATATCTGATGACGAATGAGTTTCTTATGGGAATCTTGCCGTTAGTCATTTCTTTCTTTGCTTGAGGACAAGCAAGAGGTTAAGTCTGGGAGAATTGATGTACCTCTATTTTACTAGTTTTGAGCTCATTAACATGCCTACTTTTAGAGTTTCTGTTTGTGTTCTGTGTCACTTTTAGGTGGAAAACGCAGGAACTTGGACTATTGACATTGGAGTCTCATTTGGATGGTTTTGGAGCATTACATGAAGTTTCACGGAAAAGGCCTATTATCAACCGATCAACATCTTAACCGATCAAAGCCTTCTTTTCAGAACATCGCTCGACCCCACGATCGACATGACGTGTTAGAGATTGATCACACAAGTCCAAGATCGATCGATCAACTCCATGATCGATCGATCAATGAGCTACAAAGCAAATATCTAATTTTCCTTGTTTTGCACCTAAATCTTAGGATATATAAACACTTCTATTCTATTTCTTTTTGGAAAAGTAGACCATTATTCACAGAAAACTTTTGAGTTATTTTGTAAGCTAGAGAGAGAGAGAGAATTCAATATTGAGAAGAATCTCTAACCCTCTATTTCATAATTTTATGCAATTTAAGTTTATTTCCATTATGTCTTTTCATTTTGATTATGTCTGAGTAGTTTTCCAATCAGGTTTAGGGTTTCTAGGGATTTAGGAATCAATGATTAGGAAGAAATAGAGTCGAATCTAATAAGAGTACTGTCCATCTAATCTTGTGCTTAATGCTTAGAATAACCTGATCAGCTAATCTATGAACTTATGTTGTTAGCTTTCCAAAAGCTTGCTAGAAATGTGAACTAGGTTAGATGAGCAATCAATCCTTAGCTGTGATAGCTGATGTTTAGGTTTATTGTGGATAGTTGAACCTACTTTTTTAATGCCTTTTCGAGATTTGGAACCAATGATAGTTAGGACCTCTACATTGTCGGGTAGAGTCTCGAGTACTACGAGAGTAAACTCGTTATACCTTTCTGTTCAAGTCGAGAATTAAACCTAAGTAATACTCTGAATAGTTTCCCTAGTTAGATTCCTACTTCCTGGTGAATACCCTATGCCTGGTGCTTTTATGATTAGGTTTTACATCGTTTAAATTTGCTTGTTTGTCTCTTAATTTTCGAATAATATGGCTTGAGAAATATAGTTGATGATCAAAAGGGCAATACTTGGTTCCTTGAGAATTTGATCCCTATAGTACTACTACTTCATTGTTGTGCACTTGCAGTAGATTGCTTAGGGTTAAAATCTGATCACATCAGTCACTCTATCAAACAACCTAGAGATCCTAACTCTTGTTGGTTCCAGATTCTAGATAAGCTTTGACAAGCAAGTTCAGTTATTGACAATTAATCCTAACAATTAACTATCGTTGGTTAGATTCAATTGCTCATCAATGCTAGTTCAGGAATTTTACAAGCTTTTGGAATGTAAAACAACCTATGATCATAGATTATGTGATCAAACTAATCTAAGCATTACACACAAGCATATATGGAGAATTCTATAGATCGAATCTTATATAATCCCTAATCATTGATTTCTAAATCCCAAGAAACCTTAAACCTGATTAGATAACTACGCAAACATGATTAAACAAACAATAGAAGGCATGATGATGAAAAACATGAAATTCGAATGTATAGGATAATAGTGTTTAGAAATCTTCTCAAAAGTATGATGGAATTCTTCTCCTTGCTTACACAATACTCTCTGAGTCAAAAATTATGTCTCTCTTCTTTTCTAAAATGGAAAAATAACTATTTATATGATCCTAAAAATGCATGTGCAAAACAGGAAAATTAGATCTTAAACTTCGCAGGCTCGAGGATTGATCAATCAAGGAGTTGATCAATCAATCTTCGTTGATTTCTCGATCTCTTAAAGTCTTGTTCGATCATCAGGTTGAGTGTATCTCTCATTGTAGAGCCGATCGATCGATCCATGAAGTGTAGGTTAATCGCTGGGTCGAGCGAGGCGTTCAACGGGATAATGATCGATCGATCCTTGTGATGTAGGTCAAACAACAAGTCGAACATGAGTTTCTCTTTCAATCTCAAGACTACCTTTGATATGATTCTCTTCCTCTCATTTCACCATATTGCAGCCGATTTTCCCTAGTTTTCTAGGGTATCATTTTTTATCGGCTGGTTTTTTAGTAACTCAAAGAATGTAACAAGAGTAGCTTCATTGGAGTTCTCCTTGGTAAGCTGAAATGTTCAAGAAATTGGCACCATAATTGATGTGAATCTCAAGCTACCATAATTACATAAACACATACAACATCATTCGAGAAATTTTACCCTTAGCTTACCACATGGACAACTTAATCAACCAGTCACTTCAGATTTAGCACAACATACCACGAAATGATAAGAGAGGAGAAACCATACTCACACAGGAAAATCTGTTATTGCACTGAGAAGAGAACTCGATCCTAAGTATACCAACTCTATAGGCGAGAAACTAAGTCAGGTTAAATGTGAAGCTAACATGAGATCCCTCGAAAACCAACATAAATTTGGGTGGTACTGAAGTAGTGTCAAGCCTCTAGGTTTTCCAATAGTCAATAGATCCCTGACAAACAAACATTAATGGTACTTAGTTCATGACATGCAACAATCTTCAAAAATCATAGTTCTAGGTAGATTGGGTTTTAGACATCAAAAAGACAGCAATGTAAACAGAAAGTGTCTGAAATAATAAAGCTAAAAACACGAAAACAAAAGAGAAAAAGGCGTTAGTCACAGCAAGTATCCTCCCCCAGACTAACTTTACACCGTCCCGTTGTGTAAATAAACCTAAAGAAAGCACGACTTACGCATAAAAAAATAAACAAAAAGATAAATCAAGTTCGAAATGAAAAATAAAAAAGAAAATGGTGAGAAAGTGTTTTAGAATGACTAGGGACTTTGACTCTCTCGGTCCCCTAGTGCATGTCGACGGCGTGGTAAGCGATGGTCAAGTGGCTGGTCATCCTCATCATCCGATCCCTTATCAGACTGATGTCTAGCAACATCAAGTCTCAATGCCTCTGCTCTCTTACTGCTCTCAGGTTTGTCCTCAGCAGGTGTGCTCATACAAAAAGCAATAGGGATCTTCCTCAATGCATCCCAAAGGCGTCTCCTCATCGAGTGCTCCCTCTTCTTGTTCTCATAATGCCAATGCTTGTACTCCTTGTCTGTAAAGTCATCAAAGAAAGGAGGTACATCAAACTCCTCACTGTACTCTGGAATCAGATGCTCGAGAGTCTGAGCAACATTGGGCTATGGTGGTGGTGGTGTTGGAGCTGCAGAAGACCTACGCCGAGTAGTCCATCACTGAACATGCATCGGATCCTCCTCAACTTTGGCGATATGTTGATGAGTCAAGTGAGGCTAGAACATGACATTCTGACGATATGTAAGAGAAGAAACCTCAGGAGCTAGAAGCTTGCACCATCAGGACTGCCAATTCTGAGCATAGTACAACCACTTCTCCTTCTTTGCAAGATAGCAGAAGTTATCAAAACTCTGTTTTCCATAAGCTTAATCCTGTCATTCCTCAGATGAGTGTCGAGATTGAGACGGTGAAAGTGGAAGACGGGGGTAAACAGACTCCTTGTAGTCTAGACAACTGAAGAGCTAGGCATCCCTCTGAATCGATGCTCTGTGAGCAGCTTGGCGAAAACAAATCCCCAGTTGATGTTAAGCGGGTTGTACTAGGGAGCCGGACTATCGCCATACAGATCAGGAATAGTAGGGACGATGGCACGATGCAAGATCTCAAACTCGGGATTTGTGACAGCCGGGTTGATTTCCTTGCAAAAAACAGTCGAACCGAGTAGCTTAGCTACAATCCGAACCGCATGGTGTTGGATATGTGTAAACTTAGAATCCTTGTCTTGAAAGCCATCCTTAGCTAGATGTGCCACAAAGCATTGTTGGGTGTGTTTGTTACTAGAAGACAACCTGTTATTCACATCCTCTCTAAACCCATAAAATCTGCACAACTCTGAAACCGTAATGTGGTACACTAATCCCTTGTATAGAGATGTGATATAAGAGGCCGATAGCAGAGCATGTGGGTCGGCGGCCAAGTGGAGATCGCAAGTGACGAGAAATTATCTCACTAGCTCAGGATACAATGGGTAAGGAGTACATCCAAATGTACCTAAACCCAATCTCTCTAACATCCCTGTGACATCATCCATGATACCCAACTTGTCCATAGTGATTGGACAAAGAAATTTGGTTCATACAAGCTTGTTCAAAAGCATCTGATGATAGAAAATCTCATGGAATGGTTGCCAACCATCCTCAACCTTACACATCTTGTAGGCATTATCCTGGTTCGACAAAGCTTTACTAGTTCTATTCCTCAAATTTGTCTCAAAGGGCTGACCATCAGGCCATGGCCATGGCGGAAGTACCCTCATCGATGCTCCTGTCATACCCGCAACCTGCTTTGTACTCTGTCTAGAACTCTCTCCAGCTGCTAAGTTCAATGATCTCCTAACCTTCTGCGATGGTACCTTAGGTTGCCTAGTTCTAGCCATGATCTGCACATAACTACAAGAAAGAAAAATAGAACAAAATCAGTTTTTCTTTCACGGGTTTAAGAATTTTTTCAAAATTATGAAACTTAGGAAAGGATCTTGTGAATCAATGCCTAAACCAATCAATAACAACAACAATCATCCATCAATGCATCATCGATCACAATATTCAACTTCTAATCCAAAAATTCCCAAATTCCTAAAATTCCCCTTTAACCTAGCACATCGGTTTCTAAATACAAATCAATATAATCCTGGGCTAGTGGGTTTCGAAATCATCATATTGCAATGATAAGACATCGAATTTACACAATAAAGCATCAAAGAATCAGAACCTAAAATCTTCCCAAAACCTACATGAAAATCGGACTGTAAATCACCAATTTAGAGGTCATACTTTTGCCAATCGATAAAGCTAATAGGATAATCAAATAGAGGAGGTAATCCGAATGGAATAGGCTTTTGAATCGATAAAAATGGTTAAGAAGTTACGTGCTCTAGAAGTTTTTCTCTCTCGAAATCGCGATAGAGAAGAAAATAAGTTTAATTCCGTGAACCCTTGTTTTCTCGGTTATAAAATACTTACATGGGCCGTCGATCGATCGATCGAGGTATCGATTTTCAAATCTTTAGAATTAATTAATCGATCACACATGGTCTGGTCGATCATTCGATCGAACGAAACACTCCTCTGCATCCTTGATCGATCGGTCAACCTGCTGTAGGTCGATCATTCGATCGATCGTATACTGCTTATCCCTCTTGATTGATCAATCCATTTTTTGTAGATCGATCAACTACTCGAGCTTTGGTTACATGTACTACAGATCGATGGATCCTTGCCCTAATCAATCGATCTTGTCCTTAATATGACTTTTCTCACCTAAAACAAAATTAAACCAAAACGAAAAATCAAACAAAAACAGAAAAACTATGAAAAAACCACCTAATAGTGGGTTGCCTCCTACTCAATACTTGTTTAAAGTTATTAGCTTGACTTTTGTGGTACTCTGATAAAGGATTGATTCTTGGGAGGAATGTTCACTCCCTTGATCTCTTCTTTACCGACAACAAACTCTTTAAGCTGTTCATCCTTCATGTGGAATTTAGCACCTGTAGCATCCAGCAACACTATAGTTCCATTATGGTGAATCTCTTTCACAGAGAATGGTCTCGTAGTCTCAAGTCCAAGCTTCTCTGCAAAAACCTTAAGACACAAGCATTGAAAAATAAACTCCTCATATGAATCAAACTTAGCATCAAGGTTACATGTGTCGTCTTGCTCAGCTGAATCTTCTGCTAGCTCACGACAAACACTATACTCCTCATCTAACTCATATTCTGGTTCACAAACACTCAAGCTTGTCGAAACCAAACTTTCCAACTTCAAATTAGCTTTCTTCTCAGTAGAAACGCTGATCACACCACAGAAATCACTCGGTGCAACTCTAATCTGGTATGACACTTTCTTGTCAACTCTTTCTAGCACAACCTTCTTGTTAGGGAAATCGAATTTTGCTCCTACTGTGTTGGGAAAATGTCTCTCCAACAATATTGGCACTACTCCACCTCTAGCCATCTCAACTACAGTAAAGTCGGTTAGAACTCTACAACTTCCCACTAGAACAGTAAAATCGGTCAGCCTTCCCTTAGGGCTCTTAGAAGTCGTATCTCCAAAAGAGATGGATGAGTTGTGCTCCTGCATAAGCTTGATCCTAAGCTTCATTCAAAGACTCACCAAAACGTTACTGAAACGCTGAAATCTTACTCCTCAATGTTGTAGTCTTCGACTTGGTGTAGAACTAATCCAAGAAGGCAGCCCTTACTTCTTCCCACGTGGTTTGTGAACGTGGAGGCAAAGACTGCAACCATCTAGAAGCTTTATCAGAAAGCGAATGGTAAAACAACTTACACTTCACATAGTCCACAGGGACTCCATTCGAACTCGTAGTGCTGCACATAACCTCAAAGTTCTCAATATGATCCATCAGATTCTCTTCTAGGAGACCATTGAAGACATATTGCTTCACTAATCCAATCAGGTGAGGCTTGATCTCATAGTCTTGCCTCTGGATAGGTGGAGGTCAAATAGCAGACCTATTTTGATAGTAGGTGTGAGGTTTATCCATATCACTAATAGCTCGGCGTTGAGGCTATTCCTGCTGCCTCCTAAGCATAGCTAGATCTCTCTGCAACTACTCAACTGTCTGCTGAACATCCTTGTTTCCCTGAACAGTATTTTGAGTCTCAGGGTCCTGTGGAATCTGCTAGTTATATTAGTTCATTGCTTTTGCTCGACGGTTTTCTTGTTATACTATAGCAAGTTGCTCGTTGTCAAAACCAAGTAGATTCTCTGAACCGTGACTTCTTCTGCTCATGAACCTGAAACGAAAACAAAAACAAAACACAAAACAAAAACGTACGTAAAAGAGTATAAACTAAAACTCGAATCTCAATCGAAAGGCAACCAATTGATTCCCCGGCAACAGCGCCAATAACTTGGTGTTCACAAAGTTTTAACCCTATGAATCCTACTGCAAGTGCACATCAATGTCGTAGTACTTAGGGATCGAATCCACGAAGAACCAAGCTTGCACTTTCAATCACTTAATCCGAATTCAAGCTATACCAATAAAATAGTCGAATGTAAACTAACAACTTAACGGTTTGCAACTATATTAAAAAGCATCAGGCATCAGGTATTCACCAGGAAATAAGAATCAATTAGGGAAAATATTCAGGAACAAATAAGCACCATTCTCGACTTGAACATAAAGGTTTGACAAATCCACTATTGTTGTATTTTTGTCACTCTATCAAACAACCTAGAGATCCTAACTATCATTGGCTCTAGATTCTATATAGACTTTAACAAGCAGGTTCAATTATCCACAATTAATCCTAACAATCAACTTTTGTTAGTTAGATTCAATTGCTTATCAATGCTAGTTCAAGAATTTTACAAGCTTTTGGAATGTAAAACAACCTATGATCATAGATTAGGTGATCAAGATAATCTAAGCATTATACACAAGCATAGATGGATATTTCTATAGATCGAATCCTATTCAATCCCTAATCATTGATTCCTAAATCCCTAGAAACCCTAAACCTGATTAGGTAACTACTCAAACATGATTAAGCAAACAGTAGAAGGCATGATGATGAAAACATGAAATTCGATTGTATAAAATAATAGGGTTTAGAATTCTTCTCAAAAGTATGATGGAATTCTTCTCCCTACTTACAGAATACTCTCTGAGTCGAAAATTATGTCTTTCTCCCTTTCTAAAACAGAAAACAACTATTTATATGATCCTAAAAATGCAGGTGCAAAACAGGAAAATTAGGTCTTAAACTTCACATGTCGAGGATCGATCGATCAAGGAGTTGATCAATCAGTCTGCGTTGATTGCTCGATCTCTTAAAGTCTTGTTTGATCAATGGGTTAAGCATATCTCTCACTGTAGAGCCGATCGATCGATCCATGAAGTGTAGGTCGATCGCTGGGTCGAGTGATGCTCTCAACGGGATGATGATCGATCGATCCTTGTAATGTAGATTGATCAACTGGTCTAATGTAGCTCTCAATGGAGTAGTGATCGATCAATCTAGGGGACGAGGAGATCGATCGATCAATCTTCAATCTTTGCTGAAAACTCCAGAAACTGCTCTAATTTATCCTAAGTCATGCTCCGCATGCATAATCCGAAATAAACCTATTTTCTACCTGAAAAGACTCTAAAACATAGACAATTAATCTGAAAATATGTGATTTAGTGAGCTAGAAACCGATAAAAATAAGGTATATCAGTTTTCCTGCCACAAAAGCTCCCTGTGTCTCTGAAACCAAATCTGTGAGCCATTTTTTCAGTTGATTACTCAAAACTCGGGACAAAATCTTGTAAGAAACCGAGAAAAGATTGATAGGTATTAAATGAATCATTTTTGATGGGTTAGGGATGATAAGAAAGATTTGCGTATAGTTCTAATCCTTAGGCAATATACAAGTTTTGAAGAATCCTCTGACTTCATTTGTTATTTGTTCGCCAATGCTGTCCCAGAAAGTTTGAAAAAACAAACATGTTATTCCATCAGCTTATGGTCTCTTATTACACTTAATCCCAAAAGCAGCATCATTTATCTCATCGTTTGATACTTTTCTTGTAAGGCCACAATTCATTTTCACAGACACTCTTGGCTGCATGCCGGAAAAGAGAACCATAGCATTTCTAGGATTTGTCGATGTGAAGAGGGATCACAAATAATCTAACAAGATTCACCTTTACTGCTTTTTAAGAGATGTTCAACACCATCTGTATTAACCAATGTGGGTCTTGAATTTTGAGATCTTCTTTTCCGCACTGTAGCATGAAAGAACTTGCTGTTTTTATCTCCTTCTTAAGCCATTTTTCTTTGCTTTTTTTTTTGCTTCATATACTTCTTCTTCCTGATAAAATTTTATTAATTGAGCCTTTCTAGACTAAGTTAGAGTTACTCGAGATGTAGTTTACTTCCTTACAGTTCAAGTTTTCTCTTAAGCGACTTGATCATGTGGTTTGAGTTGCAGTCAACTTCTTTTTTTCCATTTTGATAAGGAACCACCAAACTCTGTTTCACATTTTTTCCATCATGTTTTGCCACACTAAAGTCTTCAATTGGAGATGATGACACGTGCTGTGGATTAGAAATCTTCCATGGCTGTAGATTTCTCTGACAACAAAGGTTGATTATGTGGAAAATTATGAACACGATAATCATGTACACCACATTCTGAAAAAATTTGTGCTAAACCTCCATAAGTAACAAACTAACACTCACCATTAACCAAGATTGTACCTTTAAAAGGTTTCACCAAATTGATTCCTACACAAATTCTGGCAAAACGAGCTCGTTCAAAATTAAGAGTTGTTGAATCAACACAAATGGGTTCACTCAATCCTTGTGCAATTCCAAGCAAGATGTCATCATGATAAAACTTAAACAGAAGATGTGAAAATCTGATCCAAACATGTGTCTTCCTAATCTCATCTCAAAGAGTATCAAGTTCTCGAGACCAACTTTGCATGAACAAATAATTACCAAAAACTCTCCACTGATAACCTGTTAAAGCAGCTAAGTACTCATCCTCTTTCCCAAAGCCGATTAGAAAGAAGTGTCTAGGAAGATGCATAACAGACTCAATTCCATAACTCTTTTAATTTTGGAGTTAAAGAAGAAATTGCCACGTTTCCACCGGAAACCTGAACCACCTTACAGTTTTTCCAAAGGCTATTTATCGTCTCAAGAATTTTGTTTGCAATTGTAACTATTGGTTCACCATCATCACCGTTTGGAAAATTAATACGCACGCTTGACCTAACAAATTCTCTATCCCTCACAGTTTCTGTTTCGGCAACCTACCCGCTAAAGACTGGGTTACTCTGTTTGCCCACAACATTGAATCATCTGGTGATACTTTTGCTGGTATTTTCTCCTCCACATCTGTTATCTGAGCGTCAGGATCATCGGAGCCCAAAGTCGCAGAACCGCTCATTGTATCTTGATATAAAGATCAAAAACTATTAATTGATTTGATTAAAAACTTTTAAATCTAAAGGGTCATAAAATATAAAAACATTTTGTACAGATTTAACATCCAATAATAAGATCATTGAGGACAACTTGTCTTTGTTATGTTTGACAATAATATAAATTTGTTAAGTTTACAATAACTATTTACATGTTTTATATGTTTGATGATGTCTTTTTTTTACCATCAAAAATTTTAACCATTAAAAGATTACATGAATTTTAAGCATAATGCCACGCATTATGCTTCTCGCGATGTGTCTGACTATGAATTTGAGCTGGTAGACACGTGTGTTAGTGCTCCATCTTCTCCTGCACATGATCTTAATTCCGATGAATTGAACATTGCTGGAGAATCTATCCTAACAACGAACTTATTTCTTATCGGAGATGACTAAACCGGATAAAAGGAAAATCGGTTGCTAGGGATCTTGGCAAATACAAGTAAAAGGAGATCGAAGAAATGGAAGAGTCCACGACTAATTGTCTTACTTATTAAAGCTCTAAAAACCAATAAATATCGACAAAATCCAAGTAATTTGAGCCTATGAGAGCAACCTACAAACATAGGTACTTTGGAAACTATGACATGTTTTGAGATTAAGATAGAGAACATGAGGCAATTCCAACAAAACAAACCGTCAGAAATACCACACTAGAACGCTATAATCAAAAGTACTAAGATAAAATTTCATCAAAGGAACAAAAAAGAAACCAACAAGATAAGATAGTGATTTCTTACGCTCAAAAGATACACCAACCAATGCATCGAATGATACCGAATCTAATCTTAGGCTAAATTAGAGATTGAATCCTCCATTTCCTAATTATAACCAGATCCTAATCTTAAAACAAACTAAAATTCACCTACTCATACTTATCCATATAAAAGCCAAAGAGATCAAACCAAGATCAACGATGGAAGGAGGCATCATCGTACGCATATAATCCAACCAACACTTCTTATAAAGGAAGGTTAACAATCCGACCATCTCTTGCGACCACCAAAGCCCGATCCAATGAAACTAAGGTGAGTATTAGAGACACCACCAGCAAAGACTCTGATGGAGAATGAGATTTGACGACGACAAGGATTTACAAAATATCCAAATATCAAAGAATATAGTTCACATCGATGGCACCTACTAAAACAAAATACAAGTTGGGAGAGCCCACGACACAGTTCTAGATGAGCTACCGGCCGGAGTTTTGCGTTAGAAGACAATGAAGACGGTGACTTGTTTTTGTCGAGAACCAAGAAAGGAGATATTTTTAGAGTGAGAAATATTAGTAGTTAGATCATCTCCACTATATTCCTTTATTTTTTACTTTAAAATAAAAATCCTCTATAATAGGGGTGTATTTTACTCCAATGTAGTCTACTATTTCTTACTCTGAAAAAGAATATGCTAAGTATATTCCATTTTTACTCTAAAAGGATTACCTCTAAAATAGAAAAAAAAATAGCATTCCCATATACATAGAGGAAAAATAGCATTATGTTCAGAGTCAAAAATAGAGGTGGGTTGGAGAAATTTTACTCTAAAATAGTATTTAGAGTTAAAAAATAGAGATGGGTTGGAGATGCTATTAGACCATCCTCAATGGTGGGTTCTTAGAGAGTCTCTTAAAACTTTAAAATATTAAAAAAATAGAAAACTAGGAGTGAGAATAATTTAGGGTTCTTATTTAAGAATTTTTAAGATCATCTCCAAAGGCTAAGAAACTCTTAAGAGTATATAAACAATAAAATATTAATTTTTTTTGTTATATTTTTTTGTCAACAATATTAGACCACAACTGGTCGACCCATTAACCAAGTTTCTGCATAATGCATGCGGCGGGACTCGATCCTAGGATGTGCAAGTGCGCTTGTCATTTAGTGGACTTACCCCTGCCATTGGACTAAATGCCAATTGCATATTTTTTGTTATAATTTAAATTTTATTTTCTTAAAAAGTTAAGTTCAATAAAAAAAGACATGTGGCAAATAGGGTTCTTAGTTTGGAAACTATGGTATCTTGTTTTTCTTATTTAAAGAACCTCATCACATTCTCTCTTATTTTTGTAATTTTTTTTTATTTTTTTAATATTAATAACTCCTTTAAAATTCTTTGTTGGAGATGGTCTAAGAAACTTTAAGATGGGATTCTTAAGTGTTTGTCACATTTTTATTGGTTCAATCTTATCAAAAATATTAAAATTTAAATTTTTTATAAAATATTATTATTATGTTAAGATACCCCATTTAGATTTCTCTTTGTTGGAGGTGCTCTTTTGTCTATGAGTTGATATTTTTTTTTTGTCAACTCAGTTGATATTCAATATCAAGTATGTGTAATTCTAAGTTTTTCTTGTCTAAATTCGTAAAACCTAGACGAAAAGTTATCAACTCCAAAATTTCTTTCTTGTTCAATAAATGTACTTGTCTTGCTATGTTAAATGTTAATGACCAATATCAAACCGAATTACAAATGAAAAAACTACAAGTCGGATACAAAATACGAAAATGACAAAAAAAAATTCCCACAAAATGACCAAAATAACCACAAAAGGGGTAAACTTTTATTCATTTGTATTTGTATGACAACACGAAAAAAGTGAAAGACATAACATACATTATATGTGGGATACAAGAGTAACAAAAGAGACTCATCACTAACAGACTTGAAACATAAACATATAGAGACTCATCAACCGGTAATCTGACGAATTAGAGACGAAACACCAGTGAGCGTACAATGGAATTTGATGCACATTGTATCATACCAGTTACTGCCTGCGATGGTTACTATAACATCGTATAAAACCTAAGAACAAAGTTGGGCATCGTTAGATGAGATCACAAAAACCAAAGCAGTGTTGAAAATGTTAAAAGTAAGAGAACTTACAGCTTTTTTTTGGTTTCTGCAGGAGTGAAAATGTTAGAGAAAGAAAGGCGAATGGGACCAGGAGCTACTGGGCATGAGGTTATATCACAGAGTGAGTAAGTTTTTGTAGAGACATAAGAACTTCCCACCCAAAGATGGAGTTCTACATCTACTTCTTCAGATATGCCTTTCCCTGTTCACACCATTTTTATCAACACTTTGCAAATAGAGTTGCAAGAAGTAGCGATCTGAAGAGAATAAACATCAAAGAAGCTTTTAAAGGAATTACTTACAGGTAGAACCAACAATCCTAACGTTTCCATTACCACTAAGCTCAATCGGATCTGCAGGAGAGATCTTCACTTCATAGACCTTAAAGTTAGGATTAGGCGAGATGGCTAAAACAAACAAGAAAGTGTTACAAAACACATTTGTAGGATTCTCTTAATTTCTTTTAACATAGTTTTACAATTCAGAGAAACTGGAAAATACTTAAGAAAATCAACAATAATAAATCCGTACTTACAATCGCAGTATTCGAAATTGGTCTTGCATGAAGCAAGTGAGAAAAAAAGCGATGATCCCGCAAGGAAAAGAAGCAAATGCTGAGCTTGAGACATCACCATGGATAAGCTTTTTCGTTTGGTTTGACAGAGAAGTTTGTACCTGTCTACATTATTTTAAATCTCGCACGTTATATGCGTTAATAACTAAACTATTGTAAGACCAAAAAAAAAAGACTAAACTATTGGAGCCCTTAAACTATGCCTTTAAAAGTTATACAGACTGTATTTTAGGTCAGTATCCAGTTGTTATGCATTTCAGATATTTTTATACAAAATAAAACAACTGTTTTGTTATGTACTTGAAGATTTCAATTTTCCACGTTACGTTACTATATAAAAATATGGTATATCTAGAAACCCAGATTTGTTATAGATATATAGATTTAATAATTATGTATATGTCATAGATATATTAATTATGTATACAAAAATATTTATCTTCATTTACTTCTATATATACTTTGCTTTCTCCTTTGTATTATACATGGCAAGAAAAATTATTACTACATTTTTTGTTTCTCTTATTTTTTATCACACGATTTCACTTTTTCAATTCCATCCCACACATCTCTCCTTTCTATATTTTTATTACAATAAGATATTATATTATAATTCCTACATTCCTTTATTTTCATACTTACATATTATGTATTATTGTAATGTCTAAAGTTATTTCATAACACGTTATCAGCACGAATAGCCCCGTGCCAGAGAAAGTAATCACGTCGAACTTGGCTAAACTCAAGATCACTGCCTTAAATATATCCGGACATAATTATATAAGATGGACAGTTGTAGTAAAGTTACATTCAAAAGGAAAATGATTAATCGATACTATCGATAAGTCCAAAAATGCTCCTGAAGAGGCCTAGGCCAACACCATGATATTCTTATTGTACCATATCCACGATGGTTTAAAAGACGAATATAAAACGAAAGAAGATCCTGTAGATATCTGGCAATCACTCAAAGACAGGTTTGATCACCAAAAAATACATGATCTTACCAAAAGTAAAACATGAGTGGCTGAACCTCTGGTTCCAAGATTACAAAAGCGTAAGCGAATATAATTCTGCATTATTTGGAATCACCTCAAGGATAATGTTATGTGGAGAAAAGATCACTGACTATGACATGATCGAGTAAACTCTCTAGACATTTTATCCTAGAAATGTGATTCTGCAACAGCAGTACCGGGCAAATAAATACCAAAAGTATTCAGATTTAATGCATGTTCTCCTCGTGGCAGAGCAGAGTAATGAGCTGTTAATGTAAAACCATCGATCTCGTCCAACTGGGTGTGCACCATTCCCAGAAACGAATATTGCATCCACAAATTATAATAATTATAATAGACGTGAACACGATCGAAATAATTACCGCGGTCGTGGATGAGGAGAATATGATAATGGAAACAAACGCAAACAAAATAGAAGGTCTCGCTCTAATAATTATGAAAGAAATAATCAAAAGTCAAATGGGACGGAAGTTGATAATAAACAACACGAAAATCATTGCTATAGATGCTGCATGAAAGGACACTAGTCAAGAACCTGTCGTACGCCGAAGCATTTTGTCCATCTTTACCAAGAGCTGCAAAAAAAAGGAAAAAAAAAAAAACCAACTTCCTATATGGTGAAGCTGGACCCTTCTTTAATAATGAAGCCGAACCTTCTTTTGACAACAAAGCCAGACATTCTTTTGAAAATGAAGTCAGACCTTCTCTGGAAAATGAAGCTGGACTTCCACTTGATCGTATAGATACTGATAACTATCTCGATGTAGCTGATTTCGCTATTCATTCGGTAGATATCAGCAAAAATCAAAATAATTAAAATCTTCGTGAAGAAGAAAGTATGACATGATGTAAAATTAGTTATGTTTGCATAAGAAAATAATAAGTTGTTACTATCTTGTATATATTTGTTTGTAAAATAGTTTCTATTGTAATATAAAGTTTGATATTAACGCATCTTTTTATGAATATCTTCAAATCAGAAAATGTTGAAATTCAGAAACAAGGATGGAGATATATGTCTTGCAGATAGTGGTACAACGCACATAATACTCAAAGATAAAAGTTATTTTTCCTCCTTTAAAATAAATAATTCTGCCAGAAGCGTGAATATTATATCAGGTGATGCAAAAATTATTATAGGCTCCGGAAGAGCTTGTTTATCAATGCCAAGGGGAACAAAGTTTGAGATAGATAATAATGTATTATTATGTTCCCCCAAATCCTATAAAAATTTGTTGAGTTTCAAAGATATCCGCATAAATGGATATCACATAGAAACAATGAATAAAAATGGTGTTGAATACCTTTGTATTATACTAGTCAATTTGGAAAGGAAATGTATATTAGAACAGCTGTCAGATTTATCTTCTGGAGTATATTTCACAAAAATAAATATGATTGAATCATATGTTACAGTAAACCCAAAGTTTACATGTACACTCAAAATCTGGCATGAACGTCTAGGACACCCTGGTTCAGTCATGATGCAAAAAATTGTGGAAAACACAAATGGTCATTTGCTGAAAAACCAAAAGATTTTTCAATCAAAAGAATTTTGGTGTAATGCTTGTTCTCTTGGAAAACTAATAACTCGGTCATCACCAGCCAAAGTTAGAAATGAATCTCTAGTATTCTTAGTAGGAATACATGGTGATATATGATGGCTTATCCACCCACAATGCCGGCCATTCAGATATTTTATGGTGTTACCTGATGCATTCAGTTGATGGTCACATGTGTGCCTATTGAGCACACAAATATGGCTTTTGCAAAATTCATTACCCAAATAATCAGGTTGAGAGCACAATTTCCTGATTATACAATAAAGAAATTAAGACTTGATAACACTGGTGAGTTTACATCACAAGCCTTCAATGACATTGTATGTCACTTGGAATAAATGTTGAACATCCAGTCCCGCATGTTCACACCAAAATGACATGGCTGAGTCTTTAATCAAATAGTTACAGATTATTGTTAGACCATTAATAATGAGAACAAGACTCCCAATTTCAATATCGGGTCATGCAATTTTTCATGCTGCGACACTAATTCAAATAAGACCAAATGCATATCATAAGTACTCTCTATTAGAATTAACATTTGGTCATAAACCAGATATATCTCATCTCAGTGTCTTTGAATGTGCAGTTTATATCCCTATAGCACCAACGCAAAGAACAAAAATGGGACCATAAAGGAGATTGGGAATATATGTTGGGTATACATCACCAAGTATAATTCGTTATCTGGAACCAAAAACTGGTGAATATGTTTACAACATGTTTTGCCGATTGTCATTTTAATGAAGATGAATTTCCAGAGTTAGGAAGAGGAACTAAAAATGTTCCAAAAGATATTACATGGTGCACATCATCATTGCTGCACCTTGATCCTCCTACAAACCAACGTGAACTGGAAGTTCAGAAATTTGTGTATTTACAAAATATGGTAAATCAGATACCAGATGCATTCACCGATACAAAAAGGTGACTAAATCATATATACCTGATATACCTCATTTTTATCAGTTTTAAGCTCATTAATTCACATGTTTTCAGAATTTTTGTTTTCCTTATAGAGTCTTTTTAGGTGAAAACAGGGTAACTTCAAATTGTGCCCTCAAAGCTTGGTCAAGGATGAATTAGAGCAGTTTTTGGAATTTCAGCCATAAAGCAGTGATCGATGGATCCACACACTTGATCGATCGATCCTCGTTGTTTAGCAAGAGATACACTCAATCCATTGATAGACCAAGACCTTTTTGAGATTGAGCATTTAAACTTGATCGATCGATCTTCACCCTTGATTGATCGATCATCAAAGCTGACAAGGAGAAAATCCAATTTTTCCTATTTTGCACCTGCGTTTTTAGAACCTATTTAAGACCAATTTTCATTATATTTTAGAAGAACAATTATTACGTAAGAACAACCTGTATTTGAGTTGTTGGGTGAGAGATTTCGATCCTTACACAATTGGAGAAGAATTCTAAACCCTCTTATTTCAATACAATTTACTTTTATGCTTTCCATTATGTTTTGCAATATGACCTTCTTCACCATGTCTAAGTAGTTCCCAAATCAAGTTTAGGATTTTCTAGGGTTACAAGGAATTGATGAAATAGGAACAAATAGGAATTGCCTGATGTTTTCTCCACCTAATCAATACTTTTAATGCTTAGATTAGAGTAGCTAACTTATCTATGATCTTAGATTACCTAACATTCCAAAAGCTTGTTAGAAATTGGATCCTCCTTAGGTGAGCAATCAGTCCTTAACCGCGATAGCTGATGTTAAGCTTGATTGTGGACTTATCAGACCTGATCGATAATGCATATTAGCCTCTTGGTACCAACAATAATTAGGATCACTAGGTTGCTGGGTATAGTAATTGATACCACAATAGTGGATTGTTATAAATATATGTCTGAGTCAAGATTGTTGAATGAATGTTGCCTGAATAGTTTCCTGGTTCGAATTCCCTAGTTTCCCGAAGAACTTCCTAAGCTTGGTGCTTTAATTCATTTATTGTTAATCGTTAGTTCAGTTTTAGTTCAGTTTACAACCAACTTTCTATTCGTCTTAGCTCTAGGTTAGTTTCAGAATTGTTAGTGTGATAACTTGGTCCTTGTGGATATGATCCCTAAATTACTACTTGATTTGCTATGCACTTGCAGTAGATAGCTTATGGTTAAAACCTGATCACATCAATACCCACTGTGAATGTTCCATCAAGAGTTATTGTTCTGGAAGAACAGAATGATGGAAATATAGCAAATGAACCTAAGGTTCAGTTAAAAAGGGGGCAATGGGAACAAAAGATAAGAATCCCTGAAAGAAAAAGAATTTGGGAGAGATAAATAAAAATGGTCAAGAAGAACCAAATTATACAGAAAAAAGCCTTGGAGACGAAAATAAAGAAAACCATGAATTTTCATCAACTATGTCCAAAACAAAAATATTTGGGTTAGAAACGAAATAGAAGATGATGATGGAGTTTTCTCATTTTCTGTATAATGAAACTGATGATCCATATCCAAAATCTATCTTAGAATGCCAGAAAAGACCTTATTGGGAGAAGTGGAAAATGGCCATGACAGTTGAATTGAACTCTCTGAATAAAAGAAAAGTTTTTGGATCTATAGTTATAACGCTTGAACACATTAAACCCATTGGGAATAAATGGATCTTTGTTTGAAAAAGAAATGAGAAAAATGAGGTAACAAGGTATAAATCCCGACTTGTTGCCCAAGGTTTTTCTCAGAGACCGGGAATTGATTATGAGGAAACATATTCCCTGGTAATGGATGCAATTACCTTCAGATTTCTGATGAGCCTAGCGGCATCTAAAAAACTAGGAATGCATCTAATGGATGCTGTGATAGCATATCTATATGGATCACTTGATAATGAAATATATATGAAAATCCCAGAAGGATTAAAGATGCCTAAAGTATTGAGTTCAAAATCAAAAGAAATATGTTCAGTCAAATTACAACGATCACTCTATGGATTAAAACAATCTGGAGGCATGTGGTATAATCACTTAAGTGAATATTTGTTGAGTAAAAGATATACCAACAATGCGATATGTCCTTGCGTATTTATTAAGAAATCTATATCTGGTTTTGTGATCATTGCTGTATATGTTGATGACTTGAACATAATTGGAACTGTAAAAGAAATTGATGAGCAAGAACTCATATGAAAAAGAGTTTGAAATGAAAGATCTTGGGCAGACAAAATTTTGTCTTCGACTTCAGATCGAGCATCTTCGGAATGGAATATTTTTACATCAATTAAATTATACACAAAGGATCTTAAAACGCTTTTATATGGATAAAGCAACTCCTTTGAGTACTCTAGTGGTCAATAGATCACTTAATGTTGATAAAGATCCATTCCGACATGTGAAGATAACAAAGAGGTATTGGGTCCTGAAGTACCTTATATGAGCGCTATTGATGGACTCAGGTATCTTGCAAATTCCACTAGACCAGATATATCATTTGCTACTAATCTATTTGCAATTCATCACCAACACGCAAACACTAGAATGGAATAAAATATATATTTTGTTATCTCGAGAGAACAATTGACTTAGGATTATATTATAATAAAAATTCTAGTTCTAATTTAGTTAGTTTTGCATATGCTCGCTATTTATAAGACCCACATAAAGCTCAATCGCAAACTAAATATGTTTTAACAATTGGAGGCACTGCAATTTCTTGGCATTCTCAAAAGCAGACTCTAGTCGCTACCTCTTCAAATCATGCAGAAACAATTGAACTTCATGAAGTATGTAGAGAATGCGTATGGCTTAGATCCATTACTCAACACATACAAGAAGCAAGCAAAATAATCATAAATAAAGAGCCAATAAAGGTGTTTGAAGATAATGGTGCTTTTGTCGCCCAACTCAAAGAAGGTTATATCAAGAGCGACCAAACCAAACATATTCCCCCAAGATTATTTTCTTACACACAAGAACTTGAAAAAAATCAAGAAGTGAACATTCAGTATATCCGATCAGCAGACAATGCAACAGATTTGTTCACGAAGGCGCTTCCCACTACAACATTCAGAAAATATATTTACAGTATCAGGATGCATCAACTACAAAACTTATGACATACATCATTTCAGGGGGGAGATTATGTCAGTGTACTCTTTTTCCCTCATCATGATTTTTATCATAATTGGTTTTCCATGATACGGTTTTTAATGAGGCAGTACATAACATATAATTAGTTATAGGTAATTAAGGGGGAGTGTTATAGATATATAGATTTAATAATTACCTATATGACATAAATACAATAATTATGTATACAAAAATATCTACCCTCATTTACCTCTATATATACTTTGCTCTCTTCTTTGTATTATACAACAACAACAAGCAAGAAAAATTATTACTATAATTCTTGTCTTTTCTTATTTCTTATCACATATTTCAGTCTCTCAATTCCATCCCACACATCTCTCCTCTCTATATTTCTATCACAATAAGATATTATATTATAATTCCTACGTTCCTTTATTTTCATAATTACATATTATATATTATTGTAATATCTAAAGTTATTTCATAACAAGATTTGTATTATCTTTTATATTTATTGGCGATAGATTTTTAGGCTTTTATAATAGTAGTCCCTAGTTTCATGTTTTAGAAAGAATTTAAAAATATGGCTGTGAATAAAATATTAGAGTTAGAGTAATTTATATATAGTAGATAATACAAATTAATGGACGACATTGGTAGACTGGATATACTCTGAAAAGGAATTAGTACATCAAAATAATTGATGACATCCTCTATTTGTTTGTTATTGGAATCAGTACTCACATCAATAGAAAAGGAAAATAATGTTCAAACTGTTGATCATCCAATAAAGTTACCAATTTAGAAGTGATATCAAACGGATGGGTTTTCGTTAATGTGGTCTGCAACGAATCAATTCGCACTTAATTCAGGCACATCATTAACTGATGTGAAGCCAATTCTTTTGGTTTAAAGGCAGTTATAGATATTTCGATGAGAAATTAGAATGAATAGCAAAAAAGTTTAGCATAATTAGGTGATTCTCTCACCTATGAATAGGTGTGGATTGTTCACCATACGCTGGACGATTTTGCCCATAATGTTCATAATTTCAATAACCTTTGGTATGTATTTGTCGGGTAACTGAAACACGTGTACACTAATTTATTATTTAGTGGATAACAAATATGGCAATTCAGAAAGAAATGTCTTATCGTGTATAATATATATATATTATGTTAGTGGATAATAAATATGTTACCCAAATATAATATGGATTCATTGGATGATATTTTAATTATCGTATTACATATTTTCAGTTAGCGGATAATAAATATGTTACTTATATAAGAAATATGGTAATTAGTATTATATTTTTATCGTAGCGGATAAAAATATCTTACCATGGTACAATATGACTTACCGGATAATATTTTAATTACCATGATACATATTTTCAGTTAGTAGCTAATAAATATGTTACTCAGATAAGAAATATTGTAACGAGTATATATTTTATCGTAGTAGCTAATAAATATGTTACCCTAGTATAATATGTAATACGCGGTAACAAACGTAGCAAGAATATTAAATACTTTGTCTTTTCTCTCTCTTTCTTCATATTTCAAAAATGGCATAATAGTCAATTCATCATGTAGGGTATTGTTTTTTTCTTTATTTATAGAATATTTCTTAATTAATTATTTTTCATGAATATACATTTAATTCAATCTCTAATCCGATTTGTGTGTGTAAAAATAATAAAAATTTATGAGGCCGATTGGTAAGACCTGTAGCTTTAAAATATTTGCTGTAGGATTTTAGCTATAGGTTTTTTGTTGTAGGTTTATGGCTCTGATTTTTCAAAAATGAAAGCTTGATTGGTAAATTCTTTAACACAAATGCTGTAGATTTTAATTCAAATATATATATATATATATAAAGTAATTAAAATATATGTTAACGTATATGCTGGAATATATGATAAATTTTAAATCACAAATTTGTATTAAATTTAAAGTAATAAATTATTATTAATATATAATAATTCAAATATAAATGTAATAAATCAAATAATCGTATAATATTTTAAATAAAATATATAATAAATTTATAATAAATATATAGTTTATAAAATAAAATATTAAATATTCATCAAACACTAATAAATTTATGATAAATGTATATTATATTTCAGATCAACTAATACATATCTAAAACTAATAAATAATAAATCTAAAAGTTTTGATATAATGAAAAATAATCTTCAAACTTACTTCCGAGCATCCCATAAATTCGTCGCAATCTTCTTTCAAAATCCTTCCATATATTGTCTTGAACCAGTCATTTCTTCTTCTACTACTCGAGCTTCATCATTCGTTGTAGATTGTTATCGTTATCATGCATCCAATCTACGTCAAAGTCAAGATCTGGTATGTTTGATTTGTGGACAAAGTTATGTAGTGTCATGGTTGCCACAACAAGTTTCCTTGTTGTTCTAATGTTGTATCTTGCCCGGTCTTGCATTATCCTCCATTTTCCTTTCCATACTCCAAATATTCTTTCAATGACACAACGAAGTGAAAAGTGGCGACAATTAAATTTTTCTTTATAATTAGATGGTGGTGCTTGGTTTTGAAATTGGTTTTGATGGTACCTAGTTTGTCGATATGGTCCCAAGTACCCTCGACGTAATGCATATCCTGAATCGATAAGGTAATATTTACCTATTGGTGGATGTGGAAAATTAATATCGCCTTCCATAGCCCAAGATAATACTTTTACATCATGGGCAGACCCAGGAACACCAACATATATGTATATAAATAACATATCCAAATTGGAGACACCCAAAATATTCATGCTGCATACACCTTTTGTTTTCCAATAACGTTGTTGATCTCGTCCAGATACAACAACGGGTACATATGTCACATCCATTGCACCAAGAAATCCTTTAAAATAAGGCCAGTAACGTTTATCAGACTGCAACTTAGGATGAACTTGATTGAGATTCATGGGGTCTGGTTTAAGCATATCTAGACTGCAACTTAGGATGAACTTGATTGAGATTCATGGGGTATGGTTTAAGCATATCTAATTCCATAAGCTCCATCATATTAAGAACTTCATGAAATTTTCTGGATATTATTTCTTGAGAATGTCCAAACATCCTCATGTTTTTTCGTTGAGTGACATTATGACTAAAAATGTACAAAAAATTGCCACACTCTCTTTCACGGTCATATTTCGAGATGGTTTCATCTTGTATTTAATTTCCAAAGTTTCACATAGATTAAGAAATAATTTTGGACCCATTCGTAGAAGAAAGTGGCATTGGTCTGGATGACCATGTATTAGGTCAACAACAAAGTGACGACCACGGCTAGGATGTGGACACAATGGTTATCTAATATTATATTTTATTGTTGATTCATCTGTTAAGTGTGATATTAACTGATAATCATCTTCTTCATCATCCTCTACCATTTTCTAAAATAGTTTTACTATCTGAAGATAAAGCAAAAATTTGAAACATTAATTATACTACAATAGTAAATAATTTGCATAACACATAAGAAATTGATATTATAGTTTTTATTATTAAAATAAATAAATCATAATTAAATAATAATGTAACTAATAATTTTGAAACTTAAATTCCCACACAAATGATATAAAAGACAAATATAGTTTTGAGAATCATTTGCGCCCAATTTTTCGCTCCAAATAAATAAGTGCAAACTTATTTTCTGGAATGCCAATAATCCATTTTCGGACAATTTCATCTTCAGAAAGTAAATTAGTAGCATCCCTGTAAAATGATGAGCCGAATTCAACCTCTGGTATCTGATGTAACCGTCGTGCAACAAGTGTTACGTCAGATGCCAAAGCCGATGACATCTCAGATGCTGCCATTTTAAGTGTGTCTGATCGTTCACTTAAAGCTTTTGACAAATCAGATTGGTTATTGTTGTTTGACGATCCACGTTTACGTTCATTTCGTTGGTTATGTTGTGGTCTTTCAACGGGCGGTGAACGCATAGCGTTAGGTGTTGGTTCAGTTTCAGTTAATTCTTCTTGTGGAGTAGGTAAAACCTCGTCTTGATCCTCAATAACATATGATGTGTTTATATCAAATCGTACTACATGTTCATGTTCATGTTGAGGATAATACACATTAGGACTATTTCCAACCGACCATCCGTCTTCAACTCCTATACGAGTCCCACTAAACAATTTTTCTAAAAGATTTTTATTTGCTAAAGCCTTCTTACAAAATCGTTTAGCCACCTCATTTTCCTAATATATGTTTTAAAAATATTTTTAAAAATATTTAAAATACTTACTTGTATTCGTTCATCCCACCATTCTTTTTCCATATTGATTATTCCCGTGGCATGATCAATGGCTACTCCAGTATAACCACATAATCGGTTGTAGCACTCATACCAAACTTGAAAATTTCGGTAATGGTTTGAAAATTTTTTCCATACTAAATCAAATCCAGTAGCTTCTTTAAAACTTTTTATAACACTTATTTTACATTCTTTCGTTAAAGCTCGGTCTACCCAATTTTCTTTATCAAGTTAAGCTAAATACATCTCAATGAATATTCGAGAAATTTCATCTGTCCACTTAACATTAATCTATGACACAAAATAATTATATCAAAAATTGGTGTCAACTTATTTCTAAATTAATTAAATGTCATAAGTGTCTTACCTCTTGTTGAGAGATTGGAGTACCATCTTGATTCATTGTCCCACAAAAATAAATTGAATTCACTCGATTATTTCACTCTGGTTCACTTCAAACCTGTTGAAAATAAAATAAATAAAAAGTGAATTCACTAAATATAATACGAAAGATTTAACATTTTTATAACGTGAATTCACTAAACCAAATTGAATACTATACAAATGAATCATGATAGAAAAAAACTCGTTTAAATTAGAAAAGTATATATACTTTTATTACACTTAAACTACATACATATTTTCAACAATTTAACTCAATTATTCATATTTATATTGATATTATATAATCTTATTATTATACAACATACTCCACTAACAAATAATAGTATTATATATCTTATTCAAATACATAGATATATAATAATAGTCAAAACAAAATATATATAAGTAGATGTATAAAACAAAACATAGATATGTAATACCTCTATTTTTCTCTTTTCGCTTCCGTCTAATCTTTACTCTCTTTTTTTCTTTTGCTTTCAGGTTTGTGAAAGACGGCTTACACCACTTTACGTTTTATAGGCTAATACACGATTATGGTTAATTTGTGATGAATAATTTTGATTTGAATTTGCAAAGCCCAAAAATTTGGGTTGTAGGAATTTGGCTTTCAACAGCCAAAAAATTTGCCAAAATTAAAAAATTGCTTTCTACAGCAATGAAAGCTAAAATAGACTATAAATCATGATTGGCTTAATTTTAATGATTTCAAAATCATTTTGCTTTCTACAGCAACCACAGCCCTTTCCAATCTGCTCCTATATGTTTGATCCACAGTTAGATCTAAAATACCTCATCGATATTCCAATTCTTCGTACATGTAAATCATCATAAAAATACTTTATAAATCATTCATAAAATATATATTTCATATCATTTTTATGTTTTCAGCACTCAAATATTTATCGAATACAGCTTATTTCTTTTATTCTCTATAATATATATTTTTTCAACTACATAACCATAAACCACAAGGTAAAATATAAAAATTTATTTTCTGCTCCATAGTTAACTAGATTGGATCTGCACAGCAATGAACTCGTGATACTATTATGAAAGCATGGTGTGAGGTAGTAATTATGTGTATTTTCCTTTTTTTATCGTCAACTTTTATTGATAAAATCAAAAAAGCATGAACTTTAAATGGATACTACACATAAAGGACATATGCGAGAACAAATGGGCTCATAGGTCCAAAAACAAAACATGATGTGGTATTGAAACCACTGTAGTCGCAACTGTCATTCCATGTGTCGCTGGTCCATGAAGTATGGTATTCTGTGTTCCACGTGTCGCCTCCTCGTGATTCTCGACATGCAACTTCCGTTGAGGATCAAACCACTGAAAACACCATTCTTCACCATAGTTCTGTGTCTTTAATCCATTTGATGGCCAACTTATTCAGAAGATATGTACAAAATCCTTTGACCTAAATTATTCTACAAATCGCTGCTGTCGCTTACTTTGTTAAGTTGCTGCCACCGTTAACATGACTGAACATGTCACTGCCAACACTGGCACCACCGCTCTACCTCCATTCCTTATGTTCTCCATCTTCAAATAACATTGGAGTTTTAATCTTCTTTTTGATTCTCCAAGAAGACAAATATTTTAAGTGGGCTGTAGGGTTGGAAAAATCTCTCTAAACCAAGCAAAAACTCAGTCTTATTGATGGGACTGTTTTCAAACCATCTGAAAAACTTTATTTCTCAAAGTGGCTTGTTGCTAATTCAATGATCATTGGATGGATTCCAACCTCCATTAATCTTAAAATCCGCTCCACCACAGCCTTTGTATCCGAGGTTGCAGAGCTGTGGGAAACGTTGAAGATATATTTCTCCATCGGGAATGGAGTTCTCTGAAAATATCTAAAAGATGAAATCGCCATGTGCAAACAAGATGGACGTCCAATGCTTGATTACCATTGCATGCTCTCGAAACTGTGGGAGGTATTCCAGAATTACCGAAGCACCAAAGTATGTGTGTATGTGTTGCTGCGTCTGAGAAAACTAAGGAACAAGAGGATGATCGTGTTCATTAGTTCCTGTTTGGTATGACCTTCCAAAATTCAGTAATATCCACTCCAAAATAACTGGTGAAAATCCGCTTCTCTCTCTTAATCAAGTATACTCACGAGTGATACGAGAGGAAAAAATTTAAATATTTATCGTGGAAAAGAGGTGGTTTGACATGATACAATAAGATTTTCTACACAAGCATCAGCTGTTAGTTCTCACTCTCATGATCGTTTTGCCTTGTATTGCACGCATTGCAAAAGACATGGTCACAAAATTGGAGAATGTTTTCTGCTTTATGGTTTTCCCGAATGGTACTACAACAACAACAACAAAGAAGAGTATTCCACAAGCGCAGGGGGTGGGGGGAAGGGGGGAAGGGGGTGAGGGTGGGGGTTTAGGGTTTAGGGGTGGGGGAAGGGGGTTCATCTCAGCATCGACGTGGAGCTGACAACAACGCTCGTGGTGGTCATCCTCCTCCCACTAATGGACGTGGTCCAGGTTGCATGAACGTTGCCCAAGCAATAGTTGACAATTCTGATCAGATTGCTTAGCTCATTCAGCTTCTTCAAAACCAATGACTGGATACATAACCAGAAAAGTTATCGGGTAACGCTTGCTCTTCTAATGTTATAACAGATACTAGAGCCTTTCATCATATAACCGGTAATGAAATGCTTCTTCATAATGTTTTGGACATAGTACATTTAGTTGTGACCTACATTTGCTCTTCGAATGTTATAACAAATACTAGAGCCTTTCATCACATAACCGGTAATGAAATGCTTCTTCATAATGTTTTGGACATAGTACATTTAGTTGTGACCTTTCCAGATGGCTCAGTATCACGTGCCACCAAACGTGAGTCACTGTTACTAGATGATACTTATGAATTGCCAGTGTCTTGTTTGTTCCGGATTTTGATTGCTCTCTCATCTCCTTGTTGCAAAGTTGTTGAAATAAATTGGTTGCATTGAGACTTTTACTAATACTCTATGTTTGTTACATGCCGGTTTCACGAGGACTTTGATTGGATCGGGTGAAGAACGTGGAGGAGTGTACTACTTTACGAGTGTTCAAGGTGCTTGTGTCAACAAGGCTACAACGATCGTTGATCCCTCTATTGCTTTGTGATATAACTATCTTTGTCATATTTCATTTGTCATTTTGTTTTCTTTACGAGAATGTATCAAACTCTTGATGTTGTTGAGTTGATCAAAAGCTGTAAAACTTGTTTGCTTGCCAAAAAAACTTGTTATGTTGTTCTAACTAGTATTAATAAAGCAAAATTTTGTTTTGAATTGATTCATGGTAATGTTTGGGGTCTTTATGTACTCCCACAACAAATGGATCAATTTATTTTTTGACCTTGGTTGATGATTTTTCTTGTAGTGTCTAGACGTTTCTCATGTCTGCAAAGTCAAAAATGTCATAATTGACTAAGAATTTTTGTGCAATGACTGAACATCAATTTGATAAACGAGTAAAAGCGTTTGTAGTAACAATGGGACAGAGTTCACTTGCTTGACGTCTTATTTTTAGTCTCATGGTATTATACAACAAAATTCATGCGTGGATATGCCACAACAAAATGGCAGAGTGGAACACAAGCACAAATATATTTTAAATGTGGCACATGCTTGTTTATTCCAAATCCATTTATCGATTAAGTTTTGGGACGACATCCTCACAGCAAATCACCTTATTAATCGATCTCCAACACCGATTCTCAAAGGCAAATCTCCTTATGAAGTTCTCTTTGGTAAATGTCCAGATTAAAGCATCGTTTTGTTGTCTATGCTTCGCTTATCATAGACCAAGAAACAATGACAAGTTTTCAGCTCGATCAGACAAATGTGTCTTTGTAGGTTACCCTTATGGCTAAAAGGGCTAGCAATTTTACGATCTAGAAACCGAGCAATTCTCTGGGAGTCATGATGTTGTCCTTCACAAAACAGAGTTACCCATTCATACCTACGACCATCACGCCCACTAATCTGAAACCACCTACAACATTTATAGATGATTGGTTGCCTTTTGTTGGCCCAACGCCGGTACCTCCATAGCCAGTGTTGTCACCTTTTATTACCATTACAGAATGTGAATCAACACCTGTTACAGATACAAATACAGTTACTCTTTCACCTCCTTATTCGCCATCTCAAGAGGTTCTACCTCTACCTCCACCGGCTTCAAGTGTATCCTCAGACTTGGGCAGAGGTCAACAAGCACAAAAACTAACCATTTTGCTCAAGGATTTTGTCAAAAAAACAAGTACACTCCTCTCACACTCACCTATCGCTATCACCAATTAAAGTGTCTCATCGGTCTCAGGTAAAGTCTTGTATCCTTTATCTCAACTACTAATGGATTCTGGTTTTTTTGCAAACTATATTGCTTTTATGGCTTCTGTTCTTGAGAGACCAGAACCACACCACTTCAAGGATGCAGTACAAATGAAAGAATGGTGTGAAGCAATGCGAAAAGAAATTGAGGCGCTCGAGGCAAACAACACATGGGATATGATGGATTTACTACATGGTAAAAAGGCTATTGGAAGTAAATTGGTTTAGAAACTAAAGTTCAATTCGGATGGGACTCTTGAACACCATGAACTTTAGTTTGGGAGTTGCCACTTCTAAGGGTTGGGATGTGCATCAAATGGACATGTATAATGCCTTCCAACATGATGATCTTGATGAGGAAGTTTACATGAAACTTCCTCCAGGTTTTCATTATTCTGATCCATATAAGGTGTGTTGGTTAAGGAAATCATTGTACAATCTCCGCCAAGATCTTCGTTGTTGGTTTTCCAAACTCTCCACAACTCTTAAAGAACTCGGATTCAAACAAAGTTATCAAAATTATTCATTGTTCTCACTCATTGACGGAGGACGAATTCTTCATGTACTCTTTATGTAAACGATTTTGTCGCCGCAGGAAATGATCTCTCCCAATGCAAATACACACACAATATCATTAAAGAATGCGGCTAAATGATTTCCAAACCAGTTGATGTACCTGGTGAACTCAACCATAAGCTAGCTTTAGTCACAGGCCCTACGTACAATGATCCTTCCGGTATTGCTGTCTCGTGGGAAGACTGATCTACCTCTCCATCACTCGACCAGACCTAAGTTATATTGTGCATATTCCATCACTTTTCATGCAAAACCCATTACAACAACATTGGCAAGCTGTGATAAGGGTGGTTGGTTATTTAAAGGGCACGCCAACTCAAGGTATCTTATTCAGATCCGATAATGACTTGACTCTTATCGTGTACTGTGACTCAGACTGGGCTGCTTTCCCACAGACACGAAGGTCACTCTCTGCCTTTGTGGTTTATTTAGGAGATTCCCTAATCTCATGGGAAACCAAGAAACAAAACACTGTTTTCATGTTCATCAGCGGAAGCCGAGTATCGAGCAATGACTTATACACTACAAAGATGAAATGGCCGAAGGAATTGCTCCACACTTTTGGTTACACATATCTGCATCCAATGCCTCTATTTTGTGATAGTCAAGCGGCTCTACACAACGCAGCAAATCCAGTTTTTTCATAAGAGAATTATAGAATCCGCCTGTCACCAAGTACGAGATGCATTTCAAGATAAGTTGATCAAAACAGAGCACATTTCCACAAAAAAACAAGTCGCCAACATTTTCACTAAGGCATTGCCAGGTCCTATCTTCAACACATTGATGTCCAAGTTGGATGTTCATTCAACCGGATCACCCACTTGGGGGATATGAGGAAGATATGTGTATCTTTGTGAATATTGTTATGATTCTATTTTAAACCTAGTATAGGAATACTTGTATAAATATACCAATATGATTAATCAATAAACTCAGCC
Organism: Lepidium aucheri; assembly: GCA_900406435.1. Taxonomy (NCBI): domain Eukaryota; kingdom Viridiplantae; phylum Streptophyta; class Magnoliopsida; order Brassicales; family Brassicaceae; genus Lepidium; species Lepidium aucheri. The sequence goes on along the minus strand of OVBA01001445.1, from coordinate 8,353 downwards.
TTCTACACAATATTTCACAACTCTTTCTAGAATTTGATTGAATCTAAAATCAAAACCCATATATCTACCTGCAAATTCTAGTCTAAAGAACCTTCGATGCTTGTGAAATCAACTGATTTCAAAAATGATTCACCTCTATTTCATCATGAATGTGGTAAGTGACTCGAAGAGTTACTCCTTATGACATATGAACACCACATGAGAAGATTTCATAGCCTAGGATGGAAAATCAAAAAAAGATGGTCAAATCCTATATGAAATCGGAAAATCCACCGGTCTTAAAACCAGTTGAACATATATGGGAAAAACTCAATAATCATCTTTGTGAAAAGTGATAGATAGATACGAGAGAGATTTGGGTTTCAGTAGGAAACAGGATATGAAAACCGACTTAACACCGGAAGAGAACCAGAGGTGAATTTGAACAATTAATCGGATCAAACCAGAACTGAAACTCACACCAGTAAGCTTCTCATACGATTCCTCTGAAATATTTTACATGAGAGAAAAAGAATAACATTCAAACTTTACCAGATTTGGTTGAGAAAAGAAACTCTTTCTCCGCAGAAAGGAGAGAAATTGTGCAAAGTTGTGTATTTTCCTTTAAAGCCCAGACTTTGTACATACAACAACCGAGACTTTCCCTTCAACTCTAATTGTTAGTAGTTCGTTAGACAAAATAGACAAATTAGAAAGAAAAAATTGTATAGTACAATTAGAAATGGGCCTCTTTATGAGCTGTTATTTTGGGCTATTATAAGAGATTTAAAGTAGTTGTATTAGACTAATATACAAATCATTATTGTTGGTTTATTAAGTCCGGTTTACTATAATTCTTTTGTTAGTTAGTAAATCAGTTCTATTTAATTTTCATTCTCATTATAAGAGAATGTCGTTGTTGTATCTTTTTTACACAGACTAATGAAGCTATTCAACGTTTTTCTTCTTCACTTTGTATCTTCTTCTCCGATCACACTTTGTTTGTCTGTTATGGTATCAGAGCGACGACGATCCACCTCTTTGAGTTTCGATCGTTGATCAGAATCTTCAATTCCATTCAATTTCTCCGATCTATCCTCTTTTGACTTCAGTTCTTCTGCTGAAGCTCACCTTTCTTCTTTTTTCTTTGATTTTGGTTATTCCGCCAAAATCAGAGATTAAATCATGGTTGTTCTTTGTAGAGGAGATAAAAGATTAGCGGCATCAAGAAAATTGGCTCTATCAACTAAATCAACTCGTACAACAAGATCACAGAACTCAGATCAAGTCGGTGAAGAAAATCAAGCATCGGTAGTATCAAAGAATCATTTTGGTAATAAGAGTTCAGAAACACAAATTACAGCTCAAGAAAACTTCAAAATTGAAGGTATTCAATACTCTCCTTATTACTTAACTAATGGAGACAATCCCGGAGTTGCAATTATCTCTAAAATCTTGGATGGAACAAACTATACTACTTGGAGCATAGCGATGAACATAGCTTTAAATGCAAAGAAGAAAATTTCCTTTATAGATGGAAGCCTTTTGAAACCTTATTCAACACATCCTCATTACATAATCTGGTCGAGATGTAATTTGATGGTTAAATCTTGGATTCTCAATTCTGTTAACAAACATATTTATGGAAGTATCTTTTTGTACAATTTCATATAACCAATTTACCAAGGTCTTATCAGTTAATACAACAAATCTGGGCTCTTCAACAAGGCACAATGGCCTTATCAACGTACTACACCAAACTCAAGACATCGTGGGATGATCTCAAAGACGCAGAATGTGTTAACACTCGTAGGGTTTGTCAGTGTTGCAAGAGCATTTCTACAAAGACAAATCACACCAAGGTGAAAAAATTCCTTGCATGATTGAATGAATCTTACTCGAATGCAAGAAGCCAAATCATCATGCAGAAAAAGATTCTTGACTTAGCTGAAGTATACAATATGTTGGATTAAGATCATAGTCAGAGAAACACCACTGTTGTTCCAAGTGCTAGTGTCTATCATTTCACAGAAAAGAGCACAACGGAAACTTCAGTAAATGCAGCTATGTCCAATCAAAAGAATCAATGACCAAAATGTAGTCATTGTGGTTATACAGGACATACCATAGACAAATATTTCAAAATCCATGGCTATCCACCCGAATTTAAACACAAGCAAAAACAGAATCAAAGTAAGCCAATAGTGGCACCAATCACTCACACAGATTCTACAAGAGGAATTAGTGAAACAGGAGTTATAGGGATGCTAAAAAGTTTGTTAAAAGACCAGATTGAGGGGGTGATTGCATACTTTAATTCGCAGTTGTCACTTCCACCAAGTCAAGAACTCCATCCCTCTACTTCAAAAGGAGCAATTACTTCATTACCAGGTATTGCTTTCTTGAAATATACTCTTCATTTTGTAGGAGTAATGAGAACAACAATTATGAGTCTATTTTCTCAATCTTGGATAGTTGATAGCGGTACTACTCACCATGTTACTCATGAAAATGATTTATTCATTCATTTGAATTGTATGAAAGATAAATCTGTAACTCTTCCAAACGGTTTAGATATTCACATTGCAGGAATTGGTGAGGTTAAAATAAATGATCATCTTGTGTTAAAAAGCTATGTATATTCCAAACTTTAGATTGAGCTTGCTTAGTGTTAGTCAGGTGACTAATGACTTAAACTTTTGTGTTATTTTTGATCCCATTACTTGTGTGATTCAGGAGCCTATCAAGGGGTTGATGATTGGACAAGCTGATCAAATCTCAAATCTTTACATTCTGGACATAACTTCTTTTGCAAATAAAATTGTTCAAAACCTTACCTTTTCTATTAATGTTTTGATGAATACTTCTCTTTGGCATAATAGATTAGGTCATCCTGCTACCACTAAAGTTGATTCTGTGATGAACTTACTTGGAGTTTGAGGTTTTATTTTGCTCGAAAGGGATCAAATCGTACCATAGGTATCCAGAAACACCTAAATAGAACTCAGTAGTGGAAAGAAAGCACCAACACATTTTGAATGTGGCACCATCTTTAATGTTCCAAAGTAACATGCCACTTGAATACTGAGGAGATTGTGTCCTTACAGTAGTATTCTTGATCAATAGATTGCCAACAGCTATTCATAAAAACGTGTCACCATATCAGATGTTAAACTCAAAAGTACCAGACTATGTGACTCTAAAAGTGTTCGGATGTCTATGCTACAACTCCACGTCCTTGAAGCAAAGACACAAGTTTGATTGTCGAGCCAAACCATGTGTGTTTCTTGGATACCCTGCAGGTTACAAGAGATACAAATTGCTGTAGAAACAAATGGAACACATATCTCTCGCAATGTGATAGTTCACGAGGATATATTTCCTTTTCACAATAAAGATCCAATTCAGATTGATGACCTATTTTCTACTAAAGTTGCAGAGAAACAAGACATTATACTAGACCTTGAGGACAACTCAAATTGCAATTTTCCAGCTGCATCAACTTCCCGAGATGTCACCATAAATAAAGCTTAGAATCTCGATGTCACTGCAACTTCAAAACATCAACACAGTAAAGATGGAACTGAAGAGAATTTGCCATCGAAATCAAACAAGAGGAAGAAAAAACCTCCAGAATATCTCCATGACTACTATTGTGGAATGAAAAAAATGGATTTACCTTTTCCATTGGCAAATTACTTGTCATAGGATCAGCTATCAGAAGCTTACAAGACCTACATCTGTTCTGTAAGTTTATTCTTTAAGCCCACCAGATTTTCTCACGCTAAGAAATTTGATGAATGAATTCATGCCATGAATGAGGAGTTGATAGCTTTAGAGGATTTTGGAACCTGGACCATTTGTTCATTACCTGAAGGGAAACGCACCATAGGATGTAGATGGGTTTATAAAACTTAGTTGAACGCAGATGGAACTTTAGAAAGGTATAAGGCTTGGCTTGTTGCTAAGGGTTTTACTGAAAAAGAAGGGGTAGATTTTGTAGATACCTTATCCCCTGTAGCTAAGATGACTACAATCAAGACTCTAATTGGAGTGGCTGCAGAAAAAAGTTGGAGTTTAATGCAGCTTGATGTATCTAATGCGTTTTTGAATGGAAATTTGCATGAGAAAATATGCATGTCTCTACCACCAAGGTATACACTGAGAGAAGGAGAGGTCTTGCCCAAGAATGCAGTGTGTAAGTTACACAAATCTCTCTATGGACTAAAACAAGCTTCAAGACAATGGTTCCTAAAGTTTAGCCATACCTTACAATCTCTTGATTTTAAGAAATCCTACACAGATTACACGCTTTTCATTAACAATATCAATGGGAGATACATTGTTGTTTTAGTCTAAGCAGACGACATAGTAATCGCTTCCAACAATGAACAAGACGTTACACAACTCATAATTGCCTGACACATAAAGTTTAAGATAAGAGATTTGGGGCCATTACAGTACTTTCTTGGTTCGGAAATAGCAAGGAATGCTATAGGAATTTCAATATGTCAGAGAAAGTATACTTTAGAATTACTTGAAGAAGCAGGCTTATTAGCTTGTAAGCCTTCAAGCATACCAATGGAGCCGAGTTTACAGCTCTCCTTAGACAGTGATGAGCCATTGCTTACTGGACCAGAAAAGTATAAAAGAATTGTTGGTAAAATGATGTATCTCACAATATCGAGACCTGATATTACCTTTGCATTTAATTAACTATGTCAGTTCACATCAGCTCCGAAATTATTTTATTTACAAGCTCCTTACAAGGTTCTTCACTACTTAAAATGAACGATAGGGAAAGGTGTTATATATGTTGCAGATTGTGATTTTAACTCTAAGAGTCTTCATGGATACTGACTAGGCTCCATGTAAGGAAATTCGAAGGTCAACTTCAGGTTTTTGTATGTTTCTTGGATCTCCGCTTATCTCTTGGAAATCTAAGAAATAGCAGACAGTCTCACTCTCATCAACTGAATCTGAGTATCGTGCCATGAGATTTGCCATAAAGGAAGTTATGTGGCTTGTTAATCTACTTGAAGAACTGGAAGCACCTCAACTTCAACCAGTAGCTTTCTTTTGTGATTCAATGGCAGCGATTCATATCAAACAACTCAGTATCCCATGAACGCACAAAACATCTAGAAATGGACTGTCACAAAGTAAAGGAAAAGATAATTGATGGATTAATAAAACCATTGCACCTCAGGTCTAAAGAAAATCTAGGAGATGTCTTCACAAAACTAGCTTCAGGGCGATTTGCATATATCATTAGCAAGATGGCAATGATATCAATATACTTGCCATCTTGAAGGAGGTATTAGACTAAAATACAAATCGTTATAGTTGGTTTATTAAGTTTGGTTTACTATAATTTTTTTATTAGTTAGTAAACCGGTTCTCTTTAATTTTCATTCTCATTATAAAAGAATGTCATTGTTGTATCTTTTTTACACAGATTAATGAAGCTATTCAACGTTCTTATTCTTCACTCTATATATTCTTCTCCGATCACACTTTGTTAGTCTGTTAAGTTGTCAGATTTTTAATTCTTTACTCCACATTGTGAGCTAAAATCTCTCCGACATTTACACTTAATTGATGAATATTCGTGTAAAAAATTTAAATCAATTAAACAATGACGTTGGTACAACGAAATCAATGCAAAAACAAGTATGAATTCAAATCACATGTATATTAATACTTTTTTTGTCAACCTTACTCATTCTTTTTAGTACTAATGGGATCAACAAAGCCCCGATCCATAGCCAAACTTTTTTTCTTCCCTTACATTTGGAAAAAATCGAACTCGGGTGCCTGAAGAATGCTAAAATGGCGTCTACCACTGGGTCACACATCCTCGACACATGTATATTAATACTTAATTAATCTAATATACAAATCGAATGTGTATTTAAATACGGATAGTTACTTTGAGTGTTACAGTGAAAGTAATGATCGGTCATGAATCTAATGATATATTAAATTGTTATAATTATAGTACTCAATAAGTGAATGATAAAATTACAAATGTAGTACTCAATTCGTGATAAGTTAACTCATCACAAATTGATAGTTTTATGCAATGGTAAATGTGTTGTTTAAAATTGCAAATGCTATTGTCTTCTGAGTTTTTTTTGGTCAAAGAGTAAAATACTTCATTTTGGTACTAGCCCACAAAAGAGTTTAGGCCTACAAAGGCCTTCTGAATTTCTTTTATTAGTTTCTACAACAATAAGCAGCCCAAAAACCTCTATGATTTAACTAACAAATTCCTTTTGTTTTTGTATAATATTTGAGAAAATACACCTCATTCAATAACAGTTTTATTTGAAATTAACCTAAGTTTTAATATACTACATCTGCTTCTTTTTTTCCCCTTCAAAAGTTTTCGTTGATATGGAAACTTAGCTCTCATAGAGAGGATTACAAAAGGCTCAAAAAGCAGGTTGAGAATTGGTTTCACAACAAAGTGAGATAGTACCAAAAACATTATTTAACACAACATAACAGAACAGAAAACAAAAGATAAACCAACTAGGAATCCTTAAGATTAAAGTTTCCCAATTCAGAGACTCTTGGTTCCTCGTGCTTGATCCAATTCACTTCCTTCAGTCCTACGTCTTTTTAGGGGTCTTTCCTCCATTGTACCCGTAGAGTGGGAAGGTCGATCGTTCTTGTCCTCAGCTTCGTGAAGTATTGTAGTGTTAACATCATACATGAAAATGTCATTGAAGTTGACAACATTTTCAACTGTTATCTTAATATCCATTCCCGAGTTGTAGTCCCTGAGCGTGTTCCCAATGTCCGCATCCAGAGGCGGATTCATAAGAGTAGTGGAGATCGAGAAATCCTCTTGGAGTGAAACAGACTGTGGATCTTCTTCTGAATGTGTTGGGCTCGGAGTAAGGAGATAATCTTCTGGTTTTGGGATGTAAGAGCAAGAGCATGTGTTGTGAGTGATCCTTTGGCATTTGTAGCAGAATCTAGAAACCCATTCATAGAAGAATTCCACCTGAAAGACATCACCGCTTCTGCATTCCACAATTTGAAGCTGCTTCAGCCTTTTGTCAATCTCATAATTTATCCTAACTTGAATCATAAAAGGAGTAACGGTTGATCCTTCATGTATATTGACTTCCAACACTTCTCCAATCGTGTTAGCTACTATTCTAACCGATTCTTCATTGGAAAATTGAAAGGGAAAGTTATGGATTTGAACCCACAGATTGGTTTTGGTCAGAAAGTCTGGGTTACGGTGATTCTCCCATCTGTCAATCGCCATTATCCAGCCATTGTATAGCAATGGTTGCATTCTCAAGATGGCTTTCATATCTTCTTCGTGCTCAAAACAGAACTGTATCCACTCTATGTTCATGACCCTTCCTTGAACTTGAGACTGTAAACCCCAATGTTTAGGCATATCTTCTGCTATTTCATAAACGTTATATTCCCATCAATTTAGGGGTTTTGCCACTAAACTCCTTGTGCTTCTTACGAACACCGCAGTGTAATTGCTCTTTGTCAGAAATATTTTCGGGTCTTTCCTACCCATATGAAACTGTTAAAGAACCTGAAAGTGATTGTTGCTCATTGTGATGATGTGTTGTGCTGAGTAAGGCATGAGATTTGCTCCATTTATAAAGGCCAACCGAAGCTCTCCTAATGATTACTTCCAGATTCATGTGAAGATTTTGATTGGCTCCTGATGTCTCGGTCTACACAATCTTACATCCAGTGAGTTCGCGTGTTTTAGTGGTTGACGGCGGATGTGCGAAATTCGAGTAGTTCATCTTGACAATCCAAAATCCAACTTGCTATTTTGATTCTGTGTATCTTGTGGTTTCTTTGCGTGGTGATGTTGATAATCAAGATAGGTTTTTAGAGTAATGATTATATTGAGGCGTGAAGATTTGCCTGAGATAGCTCTATTTATAGGGAGGAGTAAGTATAGGGTTACTTTTACGAAGAGAAAGTTGAATCGGAAAGTAGGATAAAGGGGAGGAGACTCATAAACGACAAAATAGTAACTTGAAAGTCGTGTTTGGTCTGAGGAGCTGCCATGGCGGTAGATTGGGGAGAAGAAGAAGAAGTTTTGGGAATTTGGGAACGAGATTGAAGTTGTGGATAGTGGGCTAATGGTTTGATGGGCTTGGAAATGAGCCTAATATTATCTGACTGTGAGAGGGTTGGGCCGCCAGGAATGCAACGTTAGCTGGCCTTCTTTGGACTCCATATTGTTCGGAGAAGGTCCAAAACTTGAGCCTTATCCAATTCTCTTCTTTTCTTTTTCTCCGATTTTCTTTTCCTTTTTTATTTTTATTTATATATATATATATATATATATATATTAATTATTGATAATTTGACAAAG
>OVBA01001444.1:0-44245 GCA_900406435.1 Lepidium aucheri | reverse complement strand
CTCAAAAAGTTTCCTAACATGAGTATTTATTTTTAACGTATTAACAATATCACAATATTTTTGTTATACGCTATTTCGTAACAATATATCAAATCCCGCCCGAAGGGCGGGTCATCAACTAGTATTTTTATAAACAGTAATTGCCTTTTCACTCACCGAAATAACATAAATTTTTATTTTTTATGTTATTTATTACAATTTCTCATTAAGAAACCTCTTTAATACGTTTTNCAAAAAAAAAAAAAAAAAAAACCTCTTTTATACATGTTTTACTATTTAAACTCATTTTATATTTGGGCTCTTGCATGTGTAAGAGAAATTATTCTACTAATTAAACAAAAGGGGAACAAAAACAATATAGAACCTATTTTCTCAAAGAACTATATATATATATATGTATATATATATATCGTAATTAATTTATATCCATGGATAGTATTATATACTATATAGTTATCACTAATATAGGTATCAGATTATCTGATTTGGATTCAAATTTACCTGTGCTGGTAATATTATGAGATCTTGGAATAATATTAATGTGATATGATAATGCATCAACATTTATAGGCATCTTAATAACGAAAGGAAGAGAGTTGGAGTCTTGAAGACGTACATATTGAGTGATTCAATGCGAGACATCTCCACATTTATTATTCGCAGCTGATTCAATCATTCATAAATCAACTTATGGACGTCCTTTTTTTACTGTCTAACAACTGTATCACTGATGAGCTAGAGAGCCTCCTTACCGAATCTTACTGGTGGGTTGGATCAGAAAAGTCTCTCCAAGTACGTGGAATCAAGCAACTTAATTTTATTTCTTTTCTTATCCAAAAATTACATATTGTGGGTGTCTTGGGTTTTCAATTATTTCATTTCATATTGTTAGAATTTGAATACTCTAGATCGAGGAAGTTGATCTTGGAAGAAGTTACATTATACTTGTGAATCCCATTGCCTGTCCTTGTGAACTGCTTGCAGGTTGAACACATGTATAAGATCCATTAGCATGCGACTTTGGCCTTCAAGTTGACAAGTATTTTGGCTTCAGGCTTGTTTAACTTCTTATTTTATATTAGAATGATTGCATTTTGTTTGGACGGCAAGGATTAATTAAAATTTTTGAATTCTTCAGGCTTTTTAGTATTTTTTTTATAAGGCTTTTTAGTGTTGGATTGCCACTTCAGACAATGACACTTCGATTAATTAAAGGAGTCGGAGACTCAGTAAGACCATTGTTAATTTACCTAAAGCTATGGTAATGAGATTTAGTTTTATTGCTTGCATCATGTATAAAGCAGGTCTCATCGCTCTAGCCTCATTCAGCAAGATCCTAGCTCGGACCAAAGCTCTTTCTTTTCAAACTCCTGTTCATCACATTTGGAACAGAAGAATTCCACATATTAAAGTAAAAACATGCGAAATAGATTACTCAAGATCTGACTACTTCACTCGACTAATACCTCACAGTTTGGTTCATAATATCACAATTAATAAATTGTTCAAGACTATCTTCTCTTCTTATATAGAATTTCTTATAAGCTAATTCTTCTTTTGTAATATTTGAAGGTCAAAGTTCAGAAGAAACAAAAATCCAATATAATGTTATAATTATATATATATATATATATATATATATATATATATATCATTGAAAAAAGAAAAGAAAAAAAAAGAAGGAAAACTGATTTATTTTTATTTTTTTTTAATATGAAAAAGAGTAAAAGATCACACATGAAAAATTAGAGTTTCTCTACATGTGTTATAACTAAAGTAGTACTATATTAGCTAAAAGATGACTCTTCTTCGATCCTCCTTAGGATTTGATTAACAGCTGCGGCAATATCTTCCACTGTATTCAATTGGCTTCCTTCTTCAACCTGAATCAAACCCATTATTTCTAGTTAAACAATGATATAAGTTACGCGAAAAAAGGTTGATATAGTAATCGAAAAAGTAAACAAAAAATAAAAGAAAATATTGTATTTCGAGGAAGAAGCTTATGAATGTGTACTGAAACAAGTGGCGTCATTTCGTTCTGCCGTGCACAGTGCATCCACAGTTCTGTGACCACCAAACATTAACATACATACATGTTTACACACATTCACACATGTGTAGGCATATGTCATCTTTTTGGTCCCTGATTCTTACAAGAATCAATATTTTGATTCTACTCTGTAATTTTTTTTATAATTTATTTATAGGAATTGTTGATTTTGACCCCACAATAATTGAAGCCAGCCCTAACCAAGTATCAAAAACTAGAAAAAAAGAAACCATTTTTATCATTGTTTTACGATAACCTTTTTCTGGCCCAGACAAATGAATCGTAATATGTACTAATAATAGAAACATTAAATGCATAAAACATTCGTGATAGGGAAATGAATCATTGACCCAACACTAAGAGTGAAAAATAATGATTAGTCTTCGATTAACCCTAAAAGAAGATTGTATATATACTTACGGTTCGGCTATCGAAATTTTAACCGGTTATAAATACCCGACGGCTCTTTTTATCGGGAATTTCATCAGATTTAGGATTTCTTCTTATAATATAGTATATCATTCTAATTGTTAATTAGCAAAAAAAAGAAAAACAAAGAAATTAAAAGAAGAAAAGAAAACAAAGCAAGTGTACCTTGACGCTGATGGAATATAGGACGGAGTCGTCGTGAGTGGTGACGTTGAGGTGAAGAAGAGTGAGCCTTAGGGTCTGTATCGATGCGACCAGTTTAAGAAGCTGTTTCGGTCGTTTCTTGGCAAGTATCTTCAGACTCGCATGGCTCTCCACCATCGTCACCTCTATCTCCGCCATACCCTCAGCTGCAGCCGCTGACTTAGGCCGGCTCGAGTACTGAGGAAATGCAAAGAAATCGGAGAATGGTCCCGATGAGCTGGTAGCGATTGTGTTGGTTTGGTCACCACTGTCTTCTACGGCGGCCTTTACCGGAGGCTCAATCGATTGTAAATGATGCTCAAGCTCCTTTAAGTAGTTGATTGCTCCGCCAACTATCGATGCTTGATCTCCCTTTAACCACCAACCATAAGTTAGAAGCCCACAGATATTACAAAAGCTTTTTCAGAAACAATCTAATATATATCTTATTTATTATATATTTAAATATTATGTCACCATTTCATCATGCATATATGATAGTATAGTCCTTTTCGAGTGCAATGATGTTCAATACTTTATTTATGCTCCCACAACTCCACTAACGTAATTTTCATATACTAGAGTATATGATCTAATATTATGAAGAAGAAATAAAATAACGACTTTTTTTCGTTTTTATTTTTTGTCAACATATATAACGGCTTTCATTCATCCATCATCTTTCTCAAATTTTAAACATATGTAAAAAAATATACATGCATATCTATTTGTATAGGCTATTTATGTCCTAATAATGAGCCAGAAGTCTAGAACTTAGGCTTTGCCTTTTGTTTCCTTTTTCTTTTCTTTTTTTTTTGCTTTCACGCGTAATGAAAATACAGCTAAAGCACTAAAGATTTCACGCGCTCACACACACATAGTTGTTGTTTTTAGAGACTAACCCTTTGAGCATAAGAAGGTGGCATGAGAGAACGGAGAACGGCGAGGTATTCGTTCATTTGTTTGCGACGATTTCTCTCGACGGCGATGTGAGTCATCCTCTGGTTCTCGATCTCTTCCTTGTTCTTGCTACTCCTTGTCCTCCTCCTCTTTCTCTTACCTCCTCCCGCCGCCACTACATCCGACGGTGGAGGTTGGTTTTGAGTGGCAACGGCAGATCCATAAGGAAGGTCTCGTGGCCATTGAAGATCCTCTTCGTTGTAATTATAATCATCACTGTTATCTCCGCTTTTAATACTCGCAAACCCATTAGGCTCTTGCTCTTGCCCTAGCTTAATGTTGTTTTTGATGTTTTGTGGATCTTGACCTTCTTTGTCTTGGAAATATAAGTCGTTAAACGGAAAATCTTTGCAAGAGATGTAGGAGAATGGATCTTGTGGGTAAACAACAGCCTCTAAGGCCATAATTAGGTAGAACAATTCTCAAAATATAAAAAACAAATACACTTGAATATGAAAAGGTCCGAGCCAGAAAGAAAGAGAGAGGAAAAAAAGGAAGACAGAAAGTGTTTGTCTTTATCTTTTTGTCTCAAGAGAGAGACAAGGCAAAAGGTAAAGACACACTAGGTAAATTAAAACTTGTAATTATATATCTCTACAAAATACAGGAAAATAAACTTAAGTTTTCTCTCAAAGAACTAAGCAAAAACTGAAGAAGAAAGTGAAAACATAAAAACTCAAAAAAGGTTGTGGTTTGATGTATGGAAGAGACGAGAAGCTTGTGAGGTTATTATAAAGCTGATATTATTTTTAACAATAGAAGCTCCGAAGAAAATACAAAACAAAATGAGTTCAGAGAGAGAGAGAGAGAGAGAGAGAGAGAGAGAGAGAGAGAGAGAGAGAGAGAGATCGTGTATGTTTTGTTTTGCACGTGAGATTGTAGACCGGTCCACAAAACCAAAGAAAAGATTCTGTGTGTTTTTGCAGGCTTTGGGGTTCGTCTTGTTACACTCATGTTCGAAGAGAGAGAAAATCTAACATGTTGAAGTCTCAACTTTATACGTTGTTACATAATGTTTGTTATCATGCGAGTCAATGTAATCTAATGAGACAGCTTGATTCACAATTCAATCCCAAAAGAGATAATTTTTTGGTTGTCGGAAGTATTTGGACTTTGGACACAAGTCCTACTAATCTAATTCCAAATTTTTCTAATGAAACTTAACCATGATCCCATTTTCGTCTAACCATATAATCGTAACTTAGTTTTCGGTATAAATCGAATTCAAGTCTAATAGATTACCGTTTTGCTCCAAATTGTTATTACCACGAGGCTAATAATAATTTGGTTAAAATTAAGAAGTATTTGGGATGATAATTACGTTTTATATCGTTTTTTTGTTATTTCATTGTTTTATTATTACTTTTTGGTATTCAAATGATATTTTGATTCTGTGGAACGTGTGAATAATGCGTATCGATATACAGAAAGAGAGCGAGAGATTGCTTGATGTCAGAGTTTTTTTTTTGTTTCCATGTATCAGCCGACGTCAAAGCTTTATAAATTCGAAATCTATACGACTATTTCATGCGAAGACAATGACCGTTGATTTAATTTTTCTTAAATCATAGAGTATCGTTTATTACATATATAATCCTTTCCCCAGCTAATGGATTAACCGTAAAAAAACATTAATAAAAGCATGCATATATGGGTCCGGAAGCATATTGCCTTTATATAGATACAACTCTTGGATCTAACGATTTATAGTTTAAATTATTTTAAAATCGATAACTTTTAACTGATTGTATAATATAGGGCAAACTTATTAATCTCGACTAGTTTTTCATTAGTAAAGTTTCGCTCTTAATAATAAAATCTTTGATGAAAACTTAGAATTAAATAGCCAATAGTTAATAACCTTTATATAATTGAACTTGCTGGAAAATGAATTTCTCTTCCTTTTTCCCTTTAGGTTGAGAAATCTATTTTTCTTATGTATTACAGTAGAAGTAAGAGACACTTTCATTTTGGACCTGTTATAAACTATAAAACAATACTAACTTAAGGTTCATAACAACCTTTATATAGGTTTAAGTTAGGTTTTGTTATAAACTTTTATAGAAAAATTTAAAATTAATAGAGATTTAATGGAAAAAAAACTCTAAAAATCTAATATAATATATCGGTTGAAAATTTGGTTATTGATTCACTTCCGATACTGGTTTGGGTTTGGTTTTTCAGATACATAGTTTTAGGTAGCTCTATGACGGAGCAGTATCCGGTCATTTTTACAATATTCATATCCGTATCCGTATCCGAAATATCCGTTATATTTCGATCTGTATTCGTATCCAAAATTATGGATATCCAAACTTCAGATATCCATAAAAATAAACGGATATCCGCAGATAAATCTGTATCCGTAATTTTTAATCGTAATGAATCATGCTTTCAGTTATGTCAAATAATAAGTAAAACAAAGCTTATAGTCAAAACATCAAATGTAAATACAATCCAACTAGTAGTGATACGGTCTGATAAGTTCAAATCAAATTTAAATTTTACAACATTTAGAACAATGAAGCAACAAACTGAGGTCCATCGATGATAATAGCTTCCTTGTCTCTTTGCTATATCATGGTCCTCTTTGTACCCTGAGATTAGCAAAGACAAAAACACCAAAAAGAAATAGAAACTTTCAATCAGTGACAAACGTTTTGTTTATTTCTAAGGATATCAATCATCAAATTGTAGTTCCCAATCAAATTCTTACACAACTCAATCTGGTTATACTTCTATATCTAGATTCTTCACTTCTATAAAAGATTAAAACCCATAGTTAGTATTACGAAGACTACTACAAAAAATTAAAAGTAGAAAATAAGAAAGTATAAACCTGATTCGATATTTCCAAGCTCAATAAGCAGTTCTTCTACACTTAAATCTACATCATCATCACGGTACCAATCTTGAGTGCATATAAGAGCTTCTACAGTTCTTGGTGTTAGTGAACTTCGGAAGCGATCAAGCACTCGACCTCCTGTGCTTAACGCAGATTCTGATGTAATAGTAGAAACAGGTATAGCCAACAAGTCTCTTGCCATCTATGATTTTGTCAATCAAACACTTAGCATCGTAAGGTGGATATGTAATTTCAATCATCCACTTTACCCATCTCATTTTGTATCGCGGATCAAGAACTGCAGCAACATAGATCATTAGATTTCTATTGTCAAAATTTCCCCAATACTTATAAAACTTGATCTTCATTTTTTCAGCCATAGCTTTCTTGTGTGCATCCTCCATTCTGTTCATCTTCACTATCATCCAGCCCACTCCAAAGATCTCTTTCATATATGTATTTCAAGTGACGTTTTTAGACCCAGAGATATTCACAGTTGCATCATAGAAATATTGTAAAATATCAGACAATGCACTAGCATATAACCAGTCACTTTCACTTGGTATTGTTGAACATTGTGAAGCAAGGAAGTGAAGAGTGTAATACAAGGAAGCAAATCCACAAGTATTTACACTCATGAAGACAAGTGAAGATTGAAGCCTTTGTAAAGCAAGGAACTAAGTCCGAACCAAGGGAAGGAGTGACTTGAAGTGTGATGCAAGTAAATGCTAAGCTTGAGTGTTGAACAAGACATGATATGTGAAGCAATATAGCCGTTGGGATTGAAAGCAAGAAAAGATCACATGACAAGCTTTAGCTCTCATAACCGTTGGATAAAGAGCCGTTGGGACCAAGATGAACTAAGGCCATTGGATTGAGTTGTTTCCATAAGGAAGAATGAAGCTTGGACCACACATGACCAAAGAGGAAAATCATCTTCTCCTTGTCCATATGACCATTGGAACACTTCCCATTTTGGGTAATTTTGTACAGATACACATAAGCGTATGTAGAGATAGGTTTTAGCTTAGTTTGTCTATATATACTCTTTGTAATGTTCATTTGAAAGCTAAGAAGAAATAAACTCAGCTTCTTCACATATTCTCTCGGCCTTAGGGCCTTATTTTCTCCAAATCTCTCGGTTACTAAATCTCTTTCTCTATCGAAACTCTCTCAAACTCTCTTCATTCTCTTTAATCCGCAAATCTCTTTCTTTTCTTTGAAATCTTTCAGGTATAGCTTTGCAAATTCTAGTAAGTTCTGAAACATATTTGTCATTTTCTAGCTCAAGCATATCAAACCCTTTCTTCAAACTTACAGCAGCTTGTAGCATTAGAAAGGTTCAGTTCCATCTTGTTTCAACATCTAAACAAAGAGCAGCCTTTAATTCAACCTTTTGAATCTCCAAGCACTCTTTAAACTTTTTCAGCCTACTAGGTGAAGACCGAATATACCTAACAGCTAATCTAATCTTAAAAATTGAATCATGTGCTTCTTGAAGACCATTTTTCACAATTAGACCTAAAATATGTGCTCCACAACGCATGT
This sequence comes from Lepidium aucheri, assembly GCA_900406435.1. NCBI lineage: Eukaryota > Viridiplantae > Streptophyta > Magnoliopsida > Brassicales > Brassicaceae > Lepidium > Lepidium aucheri. The sequence continues at coordinate 36,227 of OVBA01001444.1, read as the reverse complement.
GCAGAAATTCTCCACCGAAGATCGTTGTTCCCCATGAAGTCAACTTTTTCTTCAAGTACTTTAATGCAAGATCATTAGAACATGCATTATCTACAATGATGGTGAACACTCTTCTAGTTCCCCAGAAAATACAACACTTCTCAACCATGCTACCTATTGTTTCACCAGCATGATTACAACTACACAGAAATTGATGACTCTTTTGTGCAGCCTCTAATTTTCATCTATATAGTGAGCAGTTAGACACATGTAGCCCAAATTATGTATGGATGTCCAACAATCTGTAGTCAAAGAAATGTTGCCTTTGTAGTTCCTAAAAAACTTTCTAAGTTTTCCCTTTTCACACTCATAAAGCTCTAAACAATCTCTAGCTATTGTTTTGCGACAAGGGATATCAAACTGTGGCTGAAGAACACTCATGAATTCTAAATCCCTTATGTTCAACAGATCTAAAAGGTAGTTCATCAATAATAATCATTTCCACTAATGCTTAACAAGATGCGGGTTGACTAAATGCCAGATACGATGGTACTTTACTCCCTACAATTCCATCCAATTGATTATGATGAAGTAAAATTGATTGCTTCAGCTTTTTACCGCCATTTTCACCATCACCTTCTTCTATAAGCATCAATTTGCATCTAGAGATGTGGTTCAACATTGCACTAGTTGTGGAACCATGCTTAGTTCTACATGAGATCATTGCTCCACAATGAATGCACTTTGCTTTATCAAAAATATTAGTCTTTACAAAATACAACCAAACCTTAGATCTTTTCTTTGAATCCACAACATTTTCTGAAGATTATGTCTCTTGGTTTTGCTCACATGTATCTGGATTGGAGCTTCCAGCCTCAATACGACAATTTTGAGTTGATTTTGTAGTTTCGTTTGTTGAATCCATCTACATAATATTATAAACCAAGCTATCAGCCATAGTAACACAATTGCTAGATAAAAAACTATTATTTTGATCCATATAATTAATTTAAGAAAGAAGAAAAAACTGACAAAAAATATAATCACAAGCTAATTATAAACTTCAAAAGCATTTAAGAAACAAAAGCACTACGTCAACCACTATATAATTAAAATGAAACAAATGTTATGAATAGTATAAATTAGTGAATTGCTTGATAGTAGTTTAACAAAATCAGACAACGATCAAAACATGAAAACAAACATATCAAACATATGTATTCCTATTTAACCAATAATTCAACAACTTCTACCATTGTTAAATGTCATGAACAATGTGAAATTCATTTAAAAGTGAGAACAACACAAAAATGGCTCTAAACTTTGAACAAAATGAAATGTTAAACAATCAAATACTAAAAATCAGCATATAACAATTATTACAGAATTAGCAAACCCCAATTTTGAGATTCATAAATCTAAAAGTAAAGATTACTAATCTGGAAAAGAAATCTCAATACACAAAATCAAAATCAGAGAGACGTACCTTAGTCTTCGTATTGTTCGTGTTTTTGAAAGACAAAACAGATAGATTAATTGATCTTCTGCTAGAAGTTCAATACAAAATAAACTTCAGAAATTTAGGTTTTTTTGTTTTAAATCAAAAACCTAAATCACTCAATAACGATTTATACAAAAAAATCGAAAACTCATACCTGAACCTAGATAGCGGATCGATAGATTTTACTAAAAAAAGAATAGAATCAATCGAAGAAATTGAACTCAGGAATGGTGAAGGTTAAGTATTCGTAAGTCAAAAGTTGGTGTGAGATTTGTTTTTGACCTCACAATGGAAACAAAGTAAAAAGAGGATGGTCTTTAGTTTTAGTGGGCTTAAGTTATAATTTTTGAAAGCAAAATGGATATGGCTTAATTACAAATATTTCTGATTAAATAAACTGGATATTTGGATATCCGCCGAATACATAGATTTATGATCCGTATCTGTATCTGTTTTAAGCGGATATCCATTTTTTGGATCAATTTTTGATACGGATCCGGATATCCGACGGATACGGATATGTGCTCACAAGGCTAGTTTTGGACACATTCTGTTATTTTCTCGGGTTCAGTTTATATAATTCCGTATTTTGGTTATTTTAGTTTGAGACTTATTCATCTATTTTTATTTTCGGATAGAGTTTGGTTTGGTGTAGATTTAGTTCGGATTCAGGAAATTTTTTATATAAAAATTCAAAATTAAAAACAAAGATTTGATAGAAAGAAAAACTCTAAAAAAAGTTAAAATTTGGTTCTTGATTTGGTTCAGGTTTGTGTTCGAGTTCAGTTTTTTTTGTACATAGATTTAGGATCCATTTGAGTGTTAGGTTCAGTTTCTTTAATTTGGATTAAATTTGGTTCAGATTTCGGACCTCTAAAATAACATCTCGAAAACATTATTCCAAAATATCAACACAGGTCTAAAAATATAAATGAATAGTGTTTAAAATACAATCTAAACAATCCAATTCTGTGTTATAACACGAGTATAATCCTAGTTATATAATTAAATGGCATGATCACATCTGACCTAGAAATTAAACCCAAACCAATTTGTCCGAACTATACCAAACCAAGTTTTAGACAAATTGGTTTGTTTATGTATCTTGTAATCAGGTAAATCGGAATGAAATTAGGCATGATTTTGGGTAACACTCCAGTCGGGTCGGTACATTTATTCGAATGGGTAATCGTGAACTAAAGAATTTGGTTAACCTAAATTTTCTTAAAACCATTAATCGCCTCAGAACCACAAGTCTTTTTCTCTATTCTCACTCGATTTCTCTTCTTCTTTTTCTTAATTGATCTTATCTTCTTCTATTTCTGAATTGCTCTTCTCTTTCTCTTCTTCTTCTTTGTTGTCTCATCTTTTTTTTGTTGTCTTATAATTTCTCTTTTTTCTTCTTTCTTCGTTGTCTCTGTTAGTTTTTCTCCACTTCAAATTTGTAATTTTTTCATACAATTAGAATGTGAAAGATCAAGATAGAATAGGACATTTAACAGAATTGGAAGTAGATAAATGATATACTATGATAGAGTTACATAAATCGTTTTTGTTTAGAAGACTTGATAGGATTTGATTTTTGTTATAATCTGAAAGAATTAGGCCATTTTGATAGACTGATAGGAATATAGAAACTGAACCATATTCGATTTTGGTTAGAACTAACATGTGACAGAAATCGTTCTTGGATAGAAGATTTGATAGGATTTGATTTTTGTTAGAATCTAATTGAATTAGTGGTTAGAATTTTTTGATAGACTTATAGGAATATAGAACATGAACCATATTCAATTTGGTTAGAACTAACATTTAGACAGATTCGATTTTGGTAAGAATATTTGATAGAATTTGATCATTTTCATAATGTGATAGAATTAGTATTTGAACCATCTGTAATTTGTCTTTTGGAATTGATGTCTGATTTGAGTAATGTTTTTCTGTACATGTGGCTTATTTTCAAGATAATAATGATATTTTCATTGATGAAGATGAAGAAGTGTTAGGTCCTAATGAAACTGAAAAGAGTAAGAAGGCAACAACAGGGAAATCAAGCAGTGAGATGCCACCAAAACCTAGGAAAAGACATGTTCGTAGATTGGCTGTATGGGCACATTTCATTGAGAATATGAATGCCAAAGGAGCAGTCAGCATTTATCGGTATTGTGGGCAGGAAATTGGATGTGATAGCAGAAAAACCGCAACAACGCCTAAGAAGAGTCACTTGGAAATATGTAAGTTGTCCAAGGCTTATAAAGAGAGTGGATCTCAATCTGTTTTAGCGCCTGATAGTAGTGGTGTAGTCACAACCATGAAGTATGATAAAGACATATTTAGGAGGTCAGCGAATGAGATGATTGTGCTGAATGAGCTGCCTTTTTTGTTTGTGGAATCAGAGGGGTTTAGGAGATTATGTTTCAGTGTACTTCCAATGTACATGGTTCATTGTAGGAAGACAGCAACAACTAGCATTTTCTCAATATACAAGCACGGGAAAGCTATGCTGAAGAAGCTGTATGGTTGTGATAAGAAGAGATTATCTCTCACCACTGATATATGGGCAGCTACTACTACTTCATGGAGTTACATGGTGGTGATAGTTCATTGGATTGATGCAATCTTGGTGTTTCAAAAAACAATCATAAGCTTCAAACCTATCACATACCATAATGGAGAAACGATTGCTGAACATCTGAGTCGATGTCTAGAGGAGTGGGAAATTGGGAAAATTTTCATAGTGACAGTTGACAATGCAACAGCTAATGATAAATCATTAAGATTGTTGAAAGATGCTTTGAGTCTGAAGCGTCCTCAGTCATTAGTTAGAGAAGGTGCACATCTACACATTCGTTGTTGTGCTTACATTCTGAATTTGATTGTGAGAGATGGTTTAACATCCGTGAATAAGAGTGTAGTTGCATTAGGAATGCGCTGAAGTATGTGAGATCATCTACACCAAGACTTTAATCATTTTAAAACTTGGTTCAGTAAGGGAAAGTAAGTAGAGGTAATGTTACACTTGACTATATTACTAGGTAGAATTCCATATACCTTATGCTCATATCTGCTCTGAAATTTTGTGATGCATTTGAGAAGTTGTTTGAAGAAGACGTCCTTTACAATTCAAATTTCAAGGAGATAGCTGAAGATGGAGAAGAAAGGATTGGACCTCCAACTTCTGATAGTTCAAATGAAATTTAGAGGTTGGTGAAGTTTCTAAGATTGTTTTTCAACTGCACTTTGGCATTTTCAGCAACTAAGATAGTGACATCTTCACTTTGTTACAATAAGATAGTAATCAGAGAGCAACATCTCATTGCATTAAGCTGCCACCAAGATGAGCTCCTATGGACACAAGCATTAGCCATGAGGGCTAAGTTGGAGATGTATTGGGATGGACTTATCAACATGAATCCATTAGTGATCATTGCAAGTGTCTTTGATCCAAGGAATAAGATGCAATTTTCATTTATTTGCTTTTACAAACTCTATGATAAAGACACTGAGGTTAGATCATCAATTAAGGCTACAATAAAAAATCTATACGAAGAATATGTCTCTAAGCTGAGCACTTCCTCTCACGGTGGATCCAAGAGTGACATAGGTGATTGTGAACAAGCAACTTTTGATATGCTTTTTGATTTGTGTGATGATGATGTGTATGATAGAGACGCTTTGTATGAGGAGATAGATAATGAAATTGCTAATGAGGAAACTAGTAGTGAGCTAGAAATATACCTGATTGAGAAAAATATGCCACGTAAGAAAAATGTTTCGGGAATGGATTACGATGTGCTAGCATGGTGGAAGCGTAATAGTGTGAGTTTCCTATATTATCCAAGCTTGCTAGGGATGTGTTTGCCATTCAAGTGTCTTTAGTTGCTTTTGAGTCCGCATTTAGCACAAGTGGAAGAATTTTGGACCCCTACAGAAGTTGCTTAACACCACATATGATTGAAGTTTTGCTTTGTTTGGCTGAGAAACACAATAGATGTTGAAGATTGCAAACTTGGCTCAAATAGTTGACACGTTGGAGTTCCATGACTCATTAAGTAATCAATTATGCTTCTGTATATGCGTTTTCCTTATCTCATTCAATATATTTGGGGTATAACACTTAACAGATTTGAAGCTTATGAATATTTGTTTTATTGTGCAGCTGCTCCTTCTTTGGATATAGAGAACAATGAGTACACTTGATTTATTTTGAATCTATTTTGCATCTGTTTTTGTGTCAGTTTTGTATATACTTTGAATCTAATTATCACTAATTCAGTAAGCTGGAATTGTACATGTTTTATCTCCGTTTTTGTGTCAGTTTTGAACATTCTTTGAATCTATCTTGTTTTGTGTCAATTTCGTATATGTTTTGAATATGTTTCTTTCCCTAATTCACTAGGTGGAATTGTATATGTTTTCAGTATCTTGTATTTATTTTTGTTTTTGTTTTATATAAATTTTGAATATGTTTTTCGACTAATTCTTGCCTCTTTATATCATTTTTTTTGGAGAGACCAGAGAATAGCATTGCCTAAGATTCAATCTACGTATCTCTCTTACACTCTATCTAATTTTTTTTATGTTATGTCTTGAACCTATTATGAGTTAATCTAGAACTTGGAACTTTTTATTTGTTTAGTACTTGAGAATGAACTTTTAATGTTGTGGTTTGACTCATGTATGTCACTTGTTATGGTATGAACTTTTTAGTGATCGATTATTGTGTTTTATGGGATGAAGTGTTCAGTTTTCAGATTTTTGGATTGAAAATCGGGTTGATTCGGTAGCCACTATTACTACCCGAATTATCTGCTACCCAAACCGACGCGAACTTTTTTTAAAATCGGTTATTTTTGGACACATTTCATAATTTTGTATTTACCCGATAACTGAAAAACCCGACCCGACCCGAATTAAAGTAACCGAATCCGCATGGCTAATCACATCTTATTATATGAATTAGGTATTTCAGAATAAAAATTGGGAACTTGTTGTTGTAGGTCTTATAAATTACATATTTACATTATATATATAAGTTAGATGGGTGGTGTGAACTTTTCTACATCTGTCTAAAAGTATATGTATGCTTTGAATAGGCTGAGCATAATGGGAAACAGGACGGAAAATTATGAAAACGGGTCAGGAACGATTAGTTTGGAAAATTAGATTTACTTCCCAAACAATTTCCGTTACAAAACGGGACGGGAATTCCGGGAATCGGGAACGGTACAGAAATTTCGGGACTCAAAATTTTCTTCTCGAACTATTCCCAAAGTTTTACTAAATCGAGAAATTGTGATATATGTACAGAAAATAGTTTGGGAAATACGAGTAATCAAAAAACTAAGAGTATTATTATAAATTATATTATCAATATAACAAAAATGACAATGTATAAACGATATACTAATATTCAATACACAAAAATATAAAATTACTGTGTTAGAATTTGTATTTAAATGACCAAACATTACTATTGTTTACCAAAACTACTAGTATATCCATATTAAATCATTTGTATTCATTGTAAGGTTCTAAAAAATTTAAGTCAAATATTGTTATAGACTTGATTTTAGCTATTTGAAACATATCTAATATTTGAATCTAATACATTTTAGCATTTTGTTCACGTAAAAAAATACCCAATGAGAATTCAGAAAATTCTCGAACCCATTCCCGACCCTTTCCCTTACCCGTTTGGCTATTATTTTTGGACCCAAACGGAAAATTATAATTTTCCTATTCCCGAAAGGAACGGGAATTAAGGGACGAGATCGGGCTGGGACGAGACGGGAATCCTGATATGCCCAGGACTAGCTATAAACGTGAAGACTATATATAGAGTGATTCACACACCCAAAATTAATCTCCAAACTGAAACGTGAGTACTAGCAATAGTCCTCAAATAATAGCTAGGTGATGTTAGTTTAATTTGAGGATCTTCTTAAAACAGGATTTCAATTGTAGTTCAGTTTTTTTTTTTCATTTGATTGATATAATAAAGGTTGAATTACATTACCAAAGACCGAAACAAATCGGCAAAAATTTAAAGCCACCAAAAATATAGAAATCTCCAAAATGTAAAAGAAATAATCTTAAAACCCAAAAAAGGAAAACAAACCAAAAGTTTATCAAGAAATCACTCCTAAAACCTATTGTAGTTCAGTTTAAGTCGTGAAATTTAGAATGTTAGGTACGTTGCATTACATTTAAAATTAAAATCAAAATGATGTTTGGTTTTTGACGGACAAAACAGTTTTTTTTTTTTTTGGTGGTTTGAATTATTTTAAAATTTTTTGGTAAATTTTAAAATTAATAGAAAAAAGATAAATCAAAAGTGGCAAGTAACATTTAGTCTAGTGACAGGTGGTAAGCTCACTAAAGACATGCGCACTTGTACATCTAGGAATCGAGTTCTACTACCTGTATTATGTAGGAATTTGCCTGATGGACCGGTCAGTTGTAGTCTAGTGTTCACAACAAAAATCAAAAAGGAAATTTTTGATATATACATGTATATATATATATAATGAGCATAGCATTCCAAATGCAAATTAAAACCTCTAACATCCAAAAGTGATGAGAATTAAACAGGCATTCCACTCGGTCAAATTTGGTCATAGAGACAAAATCACGGATTAAAAATTAATTATGAGAAAAACATTTCGGCGTGTGGGGTAATATGCTTTATTAATGTAATCTTGTCATGTTTAAAACAAAGTATTCGTAATTGATGTTGACATATTTAAGAAATGATAAACCCAAATTTAATTTGTATATTAACTAAGTGGCATCTTTCTATCTGTCTGATTAAATAATTATCGACCTTTGGATGGCTATGACACGACTTAATTAGAGTTGCTGTGTGACTCAAAGTTGGTTGGTTGGTCACTTGATGTAATAGAGAGAAACAACAAATTAAATCTTAAGTAAAAGAAAATCATTTGATAGGAAGAATCCTATTTAGAAACACTGTCCAATATAAATCAAACGCTATGATACTCTTGTCTCCTTTCAGTCCGTGTACCTATAGGTTTTTTTTCTTTTTGCATAGAAAAGATACCATAATTTCAACAAAACTTGGATATATATTGTACCTTAACTGTAAACTCCAACAAAATAATAATTATCTATTGATTAATAAGTAAACTATGAATTTTTTAAAAAACTTATCAGGGATTTAAAAACAAACAAAATCAATTAACTAAATAAAATTGCTTAAGAAATATTCAACTATCGACAAAAAAATATTCAATTAGAACTACTCTATTTGGAGTTAGACTTCAAATAATTAATTATGTAATCTTGTGTGATTAAAATTTATAGTTCAAGTAATGAAACTTGTTCAAGAATATGGATCGTGAATGGAAATACATTAATTATCTCTCATAGACTTAAAGCTTTTTTTTTTGTCAACGGCAATATCAATATGGACCACAAAGATTGATTTATTAGCCAAATTTTTACATAAATCTCGTAGGCGGTGGGACTTAATTCCTGGTTGTGTATGTGCACCTGCCTTTAGTAGACTTATCACCAGCCACTGGACTAAAAATCACTTGCAGACTTAAGCTTTAAAACATGAAATTAACAATACTCTTTTGTAATTATGAGATTATATATGCATTAAACTTGATTTTTTTAAGATTTCAAATTTATTGATCAACAAAAAGGGTATATACAAGTATGACTGTTCATAAATAATGAAACATATAAGAACTGGAACAAAAGAAGAAAAGTGCCGGATCCTTCTCATTTCAAACAAGCGACTAATGAGAGGTTCCAGCCTATGAGATCCTCTATAATTTAAAGAGGAGATGCAATTACGGATAAGCTTATCAAATAACATATGAAATGGCTATGAAAGAGGAGCCTAAACCATTATGAATCCACAAATTTCTTTCATGCCACACATAGTTATAGTAGACCGAAAAGCTAATCTTATAAGAATGTAGTCAAATCTTCCAAAAGAATGATGCAAAAGACTTGAAATAGTAGCAGTCCAGTCAGGTTGATCAACGATACAAGCAAGTCACTAGCAAGGGAGAACCAAATGAAAAATTGAAGGGACATGGGATGAAAAGGTTGTCTATGGATTCATACATTTCCCTGCAATGAACACAAGGCTGTGTTATTCCCCAAATTTGCATTCTACTTCCAGTAGATAAACGATCCTTAATGGCTAGCCAAGATATGAAGGAGAATCTAGGAATCTTTCGGGGAAATCAGATTATCCTATACCAAGGAACATGAGGATGAGACATACGGATATGCTCCCAAGTGCTTTTGGCTGAAAAATAGGATCTAAAAATGGTTGGAGAATGTCTCCAAAGAAACAAATCAGGACCCAAAGAAGGATCAGATAATGATTCCTCATGAAGCTAAGTTATTAGAGATTTGAATCTTTGAATACCAACATGCCCAAAATGCCAAGAATTCTCGAGGAAAGCATCAGCTACTAAGGCATTCCCCTGAAGACCAAGGTATCGAGTACCACTGGGACATATAATGTTAATAAGCTTCCCAACATTGCTCCAGTTATCAAACCAAAAGAATGAAGAAATACCTAATTGAATGTTTACCTTGCTGAATGGGTAAACTTTATCATGAAGCTTTTAAAAGTTTTTTTTAAATCCAAGAGCCATGCTTATTATCCTTTGCATCCCAGAAAGAATTATGACGAATAAGATAATGATTCGTCCAAATGACCCATAACGAATCCATTAAGGAAAGAAGTCTCCAAATGAGATGATTGGCAAAAACCTTAGAAGATTCTTTTAGAGGCCAAATTCCAAGGCCTCCTTCCTCCTTGGGAAGACAAACCTCAGACCAATTTACTTTAGCCTTGGTAGAAATAGATAGAGAACTAGACTAGAGGAAGGAAGAGCATAAAGTCTCGATATCCTTGAAGCATTTGCTAGGAAGTTGGATAGTTGACCACCAAAAATTGAGAATACTTGAGATCACAGATTGTATCAACTGTAAACGGCCAGCAAAAGAAAGCTTTTTAGTAACCCAAGAGGTCATACAAGAGCGGATCTTTGACAAGAGAGGTTCATAATCTATTTTGGTCAATGATTTGGTAGCCAATGGTAAACCAAGAAATCTGATAGGAAGAGAATTCATAGTAATACCAGATCTCAAAGCAGCTTCAATAAGAGAAGAGTCATCTCTGCCATCAATGAAGATAGAGGAGTAACATTTATGCGTAGACCCGACATTTCACCAAACTTCTTTATAACCTCGAGAGTACATGCTAAGGATGAAGGAGAAACATCAGAAAAAACCAAGATATCATCAGTGAAGCTAAGGTGAGTCAAACCGATATCTTTGCGTAGTGGATGGTAGCCAAATCGATAGTTTCTAGCTGCTTCATTAAGGACATTGGATATGACATTATTTACAATGACGTAAATGTAAGGCGATAAGGAACAATCTTTTTTTATGCCTCTGGAACTAGTAAAAAAGCCTTCAAGTTCTCTATTAATAGACACATAAAAACTGGCAGTAGATATGCAAATACCAATCCATTAGATAAACTGATTTGGAATGTGCATAGCATGAAGAACAGATTTGATAAAATCCCAACTAATAGTATCAAAGGCCTTAGCAATGTCAAACTTGGTGGCACATCTAGATGATATTAAGGTCTTGTGATAATCCCTGACTAGTTCAGTAGCCAACAATACATTCTCAAGAAGGAGTCTCCTTTTAACAAAAGCACTCTAGTTTAATTCGATGGCATCAGGGAGAATCTCTTTAAGACGATTCGCAATGAGCTTAGATATAACATTATAGAGAAGGTTACACAAGATATAGGTCTAAAAGTTTATAGTTTCTCAGTTGCCGAGTGTTTAGGAGCCAAAGTGAGGGCAGTATCATTGATTCGGGTAGGTAGAAAACCAAACAAAAAGAAAGATTACACAGACTTAATAAAATCAGCACCAGTAATATATCAAGTAGCTTTATAGTACTCAACCGGAAAGCCATCCAGGAAAGTTCTTTGTTGAGAAACATTGAGAAAACAATCTTAATAATCTCTTATGGGGAAACAAGAGAAACAAGTTTTAAACCAAATTCAGGGGAGCAGTAGAAATCAACAAGATTGGATAGATCAGAATTTTGATGCTGAACAGGAGCAGACTAATGTTGGAGAAAATAGGAGAAATGAGATATCGCCTCTTTCTTTATAGCATCAATATCTGTTAAGATCTCTATAGAAACAGATATATGATGTTTACTAGCATTCTTAGATGCTCTGGTTTGAGTAACATAGTGTAAATAGGATGAGTTCTGATCTCCTGAGCTAAGCCAACAAATCCAAGTTTTTTCCTGATAAAATTGTTCCTCAAGATGAGAAAGTTTATGTTATCTCTCAGAGGCAGCTGCAGTCTCCTCAAAAGAAGTAGAGGAAGGAGATAAAAGAGTTTGTTTTTGTCTGATACAAAGATCATTAAAAGCTTCTTTAGTACGAATAAAAGATCACCAAAATGAGATATGTTGAGTTCCCTTAAAACTGGTTTGAGAAGCTTTAACTTTCTGTGAAAAATGTGAAGAGCTGATCTTGAGTGATAATAGGAGAGGAGCTGTTCCACACCTCCTTTAATTTAGAGACAAAGTCTGAATGACTTGTAAGAAAGTTTAAAAAATATGAAAGGCTTTCTACAGGTTGAAGTAGTAGAGGAGAGACGAACAAAGGATCAGAGATGATCCGAGATAGCACCAGCATCAAAAGTTGCATGTGAATGAGGATAAGAGTTTAACCAAGCGCCATTTACCAAAGCGCGATCAAGTTTCTTGCCTATATGATCTTTATCTCTCTTATTCCACCAAGTGAAGAGAGGGCCTACATAAGGCAAATCCAAAAAATCACAATTCCAAACAGTATCTTGAAAGATATGAATACCAGTCTGATCAGGAAGATAAGTAGCTACTCTGGATGCTCTGAAGTTGAAAGAATCTCATTATAGTCTCCCACAAGAATCCACGGAGTAGTTCTACAGCCAAAAGAAAATTCAATATTGATCAGCTCGTTCCAAAGATACGTCTGTCCATCTCAAAATTATAAGCATAAATAGTTGAGCAGATAAAAAACTCGTTGGTGGCCTTAAGAAGAACTAAGAATAACACCTGTCGAGCACTACTTGCTAAAGGAGTGAGAAGAACATCTAGAGAGTTGCAAACCAAAATCCTATCAAGCCAATGATGCTTATAGTTTGATGAAAACTGCTAATCAGAGACAACAAACTTAATAATATCAGAGTAATTACTTTTCTGAACACGAGTTTTAAGGAAGCAACCAAAAACTGGTTTTGAATCCCTTATTGATTTTCGAATAGCTGCATGTTTTCGGGGTTGGTTAAATCCCCACCACTTCCAAGAGAAGAATGATGTCATGGCTTCCTAGCAGAAGATTTTGTAGAGATATTCTGGCTAGTAGAAAAGACTTTATCTTTAGAATGAGTTGACTTAGGACTAGAGGCATCATGTTTATTCTCCTCCCCCTTGCCTTTTAAAGGATCACGAGTAATCAGCAGTTCAACAATTTCACTATCCTCACAAATCTCATCCAACACCTGAAAACAAGAGGATGGAGAAATAGAAGAAGTTGTACTGGCATTTACAGAGATATCTTTCAAAACGAGACTACCAAAATGGCTAGAACGACCAGAGCGTTTAACAGTTTTCCAATCCATATTATTTTCCACCAAAACTAGCATAGCATGACTAATAGAAGGTTGATCTGAGGAAGCATGAAGAGTGGAATGTTTGGACTTAATAGCAGCTTTCTTAGTCAGGGTAGAGCTATTAGGAGCAATATAGAGAACATTAGAATCCAAAATAAGAGGTTCAATAGTCACAATACTAGGAGAAACTGCATAAGTGGGAATGGGAGCCACTGGAGATGCAGGACGCACTGGAGGATGTTGAAGAATAGAAACATGATTCTCAGATTTACCATAATAATCTAGGTCACAACAAGGAGGGAGCCATGAAAAGGATACTGAGAGAATTGATTATGAATACTTTCGAGCATGCAAAAGGATTTTCTTAGAAAGAGGACATAGAAGATTAACTTCGATCAACACTCTAGCAACATCCGATCTTAGGCACTTTTCAGTATTAGGGTGGAGCGTTATAGGCTCATGTGGCTTGCAAGGAAATTGAGGCCTTTGTAGGAGAAAAGATGGCTGGGAACTACAGAGAAATCAACCCACACTAGGTAAGAATCAATATCAAAATTTTGAAAAGAGGACTCAAGACACCACTCACGAACAACCATGAGAACATCTCCGACATGCCAGAACTCTCTTCTTAAAATACTTCCACGAGTTACATCATCACATATACAAAAGATAACTGAAGTGGAACTGAGAAAATTAACATCAGTTTTGAGAGACTTTTCTTGATTCTACCAATCCATCAATGAATTTTAGATCAAGATTGAAGGAGGTTATGGGCTTACTCAATAGAGCAGCAGAGATCTAATCACAAGAGGATTTGGATGGAGTAGAAATATGATTAGGGGAAATTGATAGAGAAACGGCAACATGCATAGCCATCCTCCATGGAGAACGACGCCGGAAAACAAGAACCAAAAATCGGAGAAGAATCATCTCAGTATTGTCTAACAAAATCGCCCGGTTTGATTCAAATCAAATTCAGTTACTTCAACAATACTTTCTAACTATGGATTTTTGTTAGCTAAAACAGTGTTAGTTACTTTAAACTGATTAATTAGACATTTCATCCAAATTTTTGGTGCATAAAATAACTCACTAAAAGTATATGAACTTAGAAAATGTTAAAACCAATAAAAATACAATACACAATAGTTAAAGTTAATATGAACCATAAAGCGCATTATATAGTATCAACTAAGTATATGTAATCTGAAAATATGAACTATTCCTAAAACTGTTTTATAACAATTCGATTATTTATCGACTTTTGTCAGCTAAGATAATTATACATGTTCTATATATGCATAAACGATTTACTATTGACAACAGATGGTACAAAATGATGCACATAAACGATCCAACATGTAAAATCTTAAAGGGCCCTGTAGAAAATCATGTCACACAATAATACAAATAAACTCGTTAACTTACAAAAAGTAACGAAGCAATAACATATAATTGTTTCCATAATAAAGGAATTAATTTGTCTTCCTGCATACACTTATTTTATTCTGTTGTTGTTAAATTTCACTGATGTTAGGTCAGGTAAATTTCCAAGAGCCATCAAATCTACACCTTTTTACTATAGCTTGTTCCGGTTTTAATTCTGCTGTTTTTTATGCCGACTAACCTGTTTACTTATTCTATGTAAAGATAAAATTATTCAAATGTATTTCGTAAAACTTTTTCTTGCTATTAAGTAATAAAAAAGGAATTACACAGGTCATGTAATTTTATAATTTGTATGTTAAAATCGTAAACATATTTTTAAAGAAAAAACGAAGCAGATATATGAAGCACCTAATTTTAATGTAAATTGAACTAGCATATATTGTTTTCTAAGCAAAAGTTTTGCGGTTTCTCTATACGTAGTAAAAAAAATTATATATTAAATATGTGGTGTTGATCGGTCAATCGATCAACATTGACAACCTCTGTAAAAGAGCATTATAAACTCATGCATTTTTAAAGAAACTTCAATGTATAAATTAAGAGAATTTATTTAAATAACAAAATTAAATCAGTAAAATTATATTAGCAATAAGGTCTCAACAAGGTCTCTGGGACCTTTTCTATCTAAATTTGATTTTAAAAATTGTATTGCTCGCCGAATTTTCTTTAGTTTGACGGTTAAATGTATTACCCTGTGTAATTAGGAGTTTAGATATCTAGTGTTGGATTTCACCACACTGTACAACAAATATTTATAATAAGTTTGAACTAGAAATGAGATTTTATCAATAATCCAATTGTTAGACAAAAACAAAAAGTCGAATTGCTCTACGTTCATGTGATAGTATTTTTAGGAGTTTGAAGTTGTGTTATTTGATCAAATATGGTTGATAAAACGAGTTTAGCGGTGGGGCAAAAATGTAAAAATGAGAGGAGAATGAAGCATGTGACCTCACTCACAAGTCTCTTTCTCTCTCTCTCGCTAATGATCTCTCAGAAATTGGGTTCTCTCTATTCCCGAGAGGACTTGGCAAGAACACAATCCAAAGCTTTTTCTCTCTCTCTTTCCGATCAAAAAGTTGAGTAGCTTTCTGCAGCACTTCCATTTCCAATGTCTTTGTTTCCCACTTTTTACTCTCTCTCTTTTCTTCTTCTCATCCTTCGACTCATCATTTCTTCATCATTTATTATCCACAGTATGTTTATTTTTTTAACAAATTGTTTAGGATTTGATTAAGGTTTATTAAGCTAAATGATCAAAGATTATACGCCAAAAACAGAATACATACAATTTATCATACTCCTACTACCAAAGCCATTTAATAATAGTAATAATTCATTACATATAAATTGTCACCCGACAGCTTGAATATATGTACATATTGAATCATCCATATAGTATTGGCTTTTTATCGGTCCAATAAAATTTTACAATTTCGATAGTGGTACTCTAATTTCCAGCAAGACATTCCATACGGTGTTTTGGTTCCTTATGATTTTAGTATCATTTAAATATTCATAAATATATAATTTCAATGCACATTTTTCACTTGTAACGATGTTGTTTTTTCTAGGAGAATGTAATAATTTTCTGTATTTGAATAATATTGTTTCTTTCTGCATTTTTATCAGATTCCTCTCCAACTTGAAATCAATTATGTTTCAACCAAAATGATCTAAGAGTAACATTAATCTGGTAATTTTTACTCCCTCCGTTTTAATATGTAAGGGGTTTTAAAATTCTTATTTTGTTTCAATTTATAAGGTGTTTTGCATAGTTCTAGGTAAAATTTAATGAAATTAATATTATTTGACATTTAATATTCTACAGAATTATTTATAATTGGTTAAATTAAATTTAAAATAAATATTCAAAGAGTTTTTAAGAGACAATTAATATGTCTTTTAATTTTGTGAAAAAAACTTAAAACTCTTATAAAAAGAATAAAAGAAAGGGAGAGAGTAATTAATTTAATGATACATTAAAATAATTACACGTAGCAAGTTTTCCATTTGTCGTGTGTAGTTAGATACACGCTCTTCTACACTTCTCATGTCCTTGTAGGTTAAATAATACCATCTTATTTTATAAATAAATACTAAAAACGTTATTGTTAGTCTTATTTTTAGCAAAAGAGGTGACTATTTATTTAATACATTTTCGTAAATGGTTCTTAATGCCCTGGCTATATCTTCGTCGGATTATGGCACACATAAATATTAAAAATATTTATTTATTCATGATTCTTTCATCCAAGAATTTTCCTCAGTCTCATTATACTTTTTTAAAAATCTTTTTCATTTTGACTGCAATTTGTAAAAAGTAAAATGATCCGATAAGAGTTAAGGTTGACACTAGTCTCATATGTTTTTGTGTTGGTGTTCCTCCTACTGAAGAAATCTTGGTTTTGGTTATAAAAATCAAACTTGAGCTTTAATTATGTTCAGGACATTAATGAGCTTGTATTGGAGTATACACATATAAAATTACTCTAGGTTAAATGAAGAAGTGAGAACAAGCTAAGAGAAAGAGAGAAAAAGAAGAAGTGAAAAATCTGTTTCATCGGTTCTGTTTCAAGACAGTGTTTGAACCTTCAAACGTATTCTGATCTGGCTGAAATTTTGTGGGAAGCTTCGTGACTCAGTGATCTTCAGAACCAACGGTGGAATTTTGGTTTCAACGGCTGGTTTGTCAGATATTTGGGTTTTAGCGTGGCTGTTCGCTCTGTGGTGATTTCCCGATTTCTGCAGGTATTGTCTTGGTGTTTGAAAAATCCGATGGTGAGATCTTTTCTGATTGAGCTGAAATTTGTCAGAGGGTTTGTTGACTCGTTTATCTAGGGTTGGTATGGTAGAGATTTAATTTGGTGGCCAAGACTTTAGTAAACCTAGAATCATTTGTGATTGTATATTTCTAGGCTCTTATATTGCTCTCTTGTTGAAGTTTGTTGTATTAGATATTGCTCTTTGTAGCCTTAGTCTCTGTATTTGTTCTCTGGAACAGAGAGGATGTGGTTGTAACTCAAATACATTGGTGATAGTGGATTTTCGAGTGGACTACGGTCCCATGGTTTTTCCTTCTCACATCGAGGAGGTTTTCCACGTTAAAATTTCTTGTCTCATTTAGTTTCTATTTTGAGTGGTTGTTGCTATTCTTGTTTGAATATATTCTCCTCACAGGTTCATACAAGTGTGGGAAACTCTGTTCTACTGCGCCTTTGTGTGCTTGTTTCCCAACAGTGTGGTATCAGAGCCAGGTTTGACTTGATAACATTGGGTTATTTGTTTGCTTGTGTGAAAGATGGAGAATATGGGCAGATGATAAGCTTGAATGGTGCTAATTATCATCTATGGAAAGGTAAGATGGAAGATCTGCTTTATGTGAAGGGATTTCATCTACCGGTCTTTCAGGAGAATAAACTTGCTGATAAAAAAGAGGATGACTAGAAGTTGCTGCATCGCCAAGTCTGTGGTTTGATCAGGCAGTGGGTAGATGATAATGTGTTGCATCATATTGAAAATGAGACTAATGCTCGTTCTTTGTGGTTGAAGTCGGAGTAATTATATGCTCGAAAGACCAGAAATAACAAGATGTTCATGATCAAGAAGTTAATTGAGTTGAGGTATCAGGAGGGAACTCCGATGACGGATCACTTGAATGAGTTTTAGGGATTGCTCAATAAGCTATCTGACATGGGTATCAAGTTTGAAGATGAGATTCACGGTTTGTGGCTTCTTGGTACATTTACCATATTCTTGGGAGGTATTCATAATGTCTCTTTGTAACTCTACGTTGGAAGGTGTTATTTCGATGGATGTGGTAAAGAATAATGTCTTGAATAAGAGATAGTCAAATCCTAGTTCCTCGCGTTCAAATGTTCTGCTTACTCAGTCGAGGGGGAGAATTTTACATAGAGATTCCAAGAAAGACAAGAGCAGGAGCAAAATCAAGTCTAATAGATTTGCTAATACTGAGTGCCATTACTTTCATAAGAAGGGGCACTTGAAGAAAGATTGCTGGAAAATGAAAAAGGACAACAAGCAAGGCAAAAGTCAAGAAGATGCTGAAGCTCGGGTGACTGTCACTGAGGATGAGTTTCTCATTCTTCTTGAGAATGATGCCATTAACGTTGCTACTGAAGGCACCAGTTGAGTAGTTGATAGTGGAGCTACTACTCATGCTACATCACAGAGGGATTTTTTTCTACTTATACTCCAGGTAGTTATGGCTCTGTGAAAATGGGAAATGATGGTGTGTCTAAGGTTGTTGGCATTGGTGATATTTGCTTGGAAACTAGTCTTGGTATTAGACTTGTGCTTAAGGGTGTCAAGCACGTCTCAGATGTTCGATTGAACTTGATATCTACAGGAAGAATTGATGATAAGGGTTTCTATAGTTTATTTGGTGGGGGTGATGGAAGCTTTCATGTGGTTCTATGGTTGTGGCTCAAGGTGTTAAGTATTTATTTTTCTATTGGGTGCAGGCTAAGGTCTCCAAAGACATGATAAATGCAGTGGATAATGATGATGCCATGGAGTTGTGGCATAAAAGACTTGGTCACATGAGTGAGAAGGGATTAAATGTGTTGTCTAAGAAAGAGTCCATTCCAGGGATTTCTGGTTCAAAATTGCAGAAGTGTACACATTGTTTAGCAGGTAAACAACACAGGGTCTCGTTCAAGTCTTCTACACCTTCTAGAAAATTTGAGATACTTGATTTGGTACATTCAAATGTGTGGTCCAATGAAGACAAAATCTCTTGGTGGTGCACCATATTTTGTCACGTTCATTAATGATAATTCTAGGAAGTTGAGGGTTTTCACGATGAAGACCAAGGATCAGGTTTTGTGATACTTTAAGAACTTTGTGGCCTTAGTTAAGAGGCAGAAATGAAAGAAGTTGAAGTGTATCCGCAGTGATAATGGTGGTGAGTACTCTGGACCATTTGATGTCTTTTGCAAGGATCATGGTATTAGACATGAGAAGACGCCACCCAAGACTCCATAGTTGAATGGGTTGGCTGAGAGGATGAACAAAATGATTGTCGAGAAAGTTAGATGTTTGATTTCACAGTCAGGTTTGGCTATGACTTTCTGGGGTGAGGCTTTGAGCACAGTTGTTCATGTGCTAAATTGATCACCGAGTGCTCCATTAGAGGGTGATGTTCCAGAGAGGGTTTGGACCAGTAAGGATGTTTTATGGTCATTTGAAAGTCTTTGGTTGCAAGGCATTTGTGCACATTCCCGAAGATGAGAGGTCTAAGCTTGAGATGAAGTCGCGACAATGTGTGTTCATTGGTTATGGCCAGAAGGATGAGTTTGGATACAGGTTTTATGGTCCCATTGAGAAGAAGCTCATTCGGAGCAGAGATGTCGTGTTCATGGAAGATCAGACGATTAAGGACATTGATAAGTCTGGAAAACTAACTCAGAGAGATGAGGGTCTGATTGATTCAGAGGTTGTTCCTTCTACATCGATCCATAGTCAGGTTAGAGGTGAGGTCCATGTTGATACACCTAGTGTAGATGCTCCCACATATGATGATGATGTTGTTGGTGATCATAGTGACGATCATGGTGAGACACCAACTACCGAGAACCTACCTGAAGCTAGAAGATCTGAGAAAGATCAAAGACTGTCGATAAAGTATGATCCTAGTGAGTATGTTTTACTTACTGATGGGAGAGAACTTGAAAGCTTTGATGAAGCTATGGAGGATGAACACAAGGATAAATGGTGTGGTGCCATGGATGAGGAAATGGATTCTTTTGAGGAGAATGACACACTTGAGTTGGTGAAGTTGCCTAAAGGTAAAAAGGTGTTGCTTAATAAGTGGATGTATAGGATTAAGCATGATGAGAATAGTTTTCATCCTCGATACAAGGCTCGGTTGGTTGTGAAAGGATTCAGCCAAAAGAAAGGAGTTGATTATGATGAGATATTTTCTCTTGTTGTGAAGATGTCATCCATTCAGGTTGTACTTGGATTGGCAGCGAGTCTTGATCTAGAGGTTGAGCAAATGGATGTAAAGACGGCTTTCCTTCNGGAAGAGATTTACATGGGACAACCGGAAGGCTTTGTGAAGAAGGGCAAAGAGGATTTGGTTTGTCGCTTGAAGAAAAGTCTTTATGGTTTGAAAGAGGCACCAAGACAATGGTATAAGAAGTTTGATTCAGTTATGGGGGAGCATGGATATAAGAAGACAACTTATGATCATTGTGTATTTGTGCAAAAGTTTGGTGAAGATGATTTTATCGTCTTATTACTGTAGTTGATGATATGTTAATTGTTGGCAAGAACATGAGTAGGATTCAGGAGCTAAAGAAGCAACTTAGCAAGTCCTTTGCCATGAAAGACTTGGTTCCAGCAAAACAGATTCTTGGTATAAGAATTGTTCGAGATAGATGTGAGAGGTTGATTCAATTATCTCAGGAGAAGTACATTCAAAAGGTACTTCAAAGGTTTTAGATGGATAAGTCTAAAGGTGTTCACACTCCTCTTGTTACTCACTTTAGATTGAGCATTCAATAGAGTACGGGTACAGATTTAGAGAAGGAATTTATGACGAGAGTTCCTTATGCTTAGCAATTGGTAGCTTAATGTATGCCATGTTTGTACAAGACCAGATATAGCTCATGCTATCGGTACAATTAGTCGCTTTATTTCCAATCCTGGAAAGGAACATTGGAATGCAGTGAAGTGGATTTTGAGATATCTTCGAGGAACTACTGATTTGAAACTTACTTTTGGTGGTGATAAGCCTTTGCTTATGAGTTACACTGATGCGGATATGTCTGGAGATATTGATTCAAGGAAGTCTACTTTGGGTTACTTGGTAAAATTTGCAGGGGGAGCTGTGTCGTGGCAGTCATGGTTGCAAAAGTGTGTTGCACTTTCGACCACTGAAGCAGATTTTATATCCCTAACAGAAGCTTGTAAGGATTTGTTGTGGGTGAAGAGTTATCTCGATGAGCTTGGTTTCAAGGAGGAAAAGTATGTGGTGCTTTGTGATAATCAAAGCGCAATTCATCTTAGGAAGAATCCTACATTTCATTTACGTTCAAAGCACATTGATAGGAGGTATCATTGGATACGTGATGTGGTTGCTTCAAAGAAAGTAGAACTTGAAAAAGTTCATACAGATGATAATGGAGCTGATATGTTGACGGAGTTAGTACCAAGATGGAAGCTTGAAGTTTGTCGAGGGATAGCCGGAATGGCGGTTTCCTCCACCTAGTCGGAGGGGGAGTTTGTTGGTGTTCCTCCTAGTGAGGAAACCTTGGGTTTGGTCATAAGAACCAAACTTGGGATTTAATTATGTTCAGGATACTTATGGGTTTGTGTTGGAGTGTACACATATAAAATCACTCTAGGTTAAATGAAGAAGTGAGAACAAGCTAAGAGAAAGAGAGAAAAAGAAGAAGTGAAAAATTTGTTTCGTTGGTTCTGTTTCAAGGCAGTGTTTGAACTTTCAAACGTATTCTGATCTGACTAACATTTTGTAGGAAGCTTCTTGACTCAGTGATCTTCAGTTCCAATGGTGAAATTTTGGTTTCAACGACTGGTTTGTCAGATATTTGGGTTTTAGCGTGGCTGTTCGCTCTATGGCGATTTCCCGATTTCTGTAGGTTCTTGGTGTTTGAAGAAACCGACGGTGAGATCTTTTCTGATTGAGCTGAAGTTTGGCAGAGGGTTTGTTGACTTGTTTATCTAGGGTTTGTACGGTAGAGATCTAATTTGGTGGCCAAGACCTTAGTAAACCTAGAGTCGTTTGTGACTGCATATTTCTAGGCTCTTATATTGCTCTCTTGTTGAAGTTTGTTGTATTAGAGATTGCTCTTTGTAGCCTTAGTCTCTCTATTTGTTTTTTGGGATAGAGAGGACATGGTTGTAACTCAAATACATTGGTGATAGTAGATTTTTGAGTGGACTATGGTCCCATGGTTTTTCCTTCTCAAATCGAGGAGGTTTTCCACGTTAAAATTTCTGGTCTCATTTAGTTTCTATTTTGAGTGGTTATTACTATTCTTGTTTGAATATATTCTCCTCACAGGTTCATACAAGTGTGAGAAACTCTATTCCGCTGTTCCTATGTTTGTTTCCCAACATTTTGTTAGACCATTATTAAAAACTTTCTTACATAGAAAATTGTATCTACACTGTAAACCTTGGATAATATTAAAGGTAGCATATTAACTCTAATCAAGATTTGGTAAATAAAACTTAAAAAAATGAAGATAACTTTACTTATCAGTAATAATATTAGTACATAATCAAGGTATCTACGCAGAATAATCAGAACAATTGAAATAATTGTAAGTCCAAATACAAAGGAAGAATCAAAAATTCTCTCTTTAGCTATAGTAAAAAGCGATACTAAGCACGATTTTTCCTCTTCATTTTCTTTTTCGTCTCAGTTACTTTCTTAAGATCGCTGGTGTCTTTACGGCGACGCTGTCCACATTTTTTTAACATAAAGCCCTCCTCTTTATATGGGAAAGCAAAAAGCCAAAACAAAAAGTCCTAAGAAGGCTCGTTCTCTAGCTTTACTAGCGGGGAAAACTGCTTCTACAATTCCCATGGCCTCACCTATGAGACCTAAGGCGATCTCTAACTCGCCTTCAACCTCTGATTCGTCTTTCAAAACCACCACTCTCTCAGAATCCCCAAGAGTCAAAAATGACCTAAATCCCTTTACTCATGTCTCTGAAGCTCAAACAGTGGGTAATTTAGCTCAACCCCAACAAATTTGAGCCTCAGAGATTCAACTCCATCAAGCTCCAGGTTTGGAGAGGGAAATCTAGACTATGACGGTGACACAAACTAACTCGACTCGTCCAAAGGAGGACTCAGGCCAAAAAACAGAGGTATCTAATAAGGTAGTTTCCTCTTAGAAAAATATTGTAGAAGGCTACGGTAAACCAATGTCAAAGAAAGGAAAGCCAATTGTGGTGGAAACAGGTGAAACCTTTGTTATGATTCCAGACTCAGTTATTAAGAAAAGGAAGAATGATAGGGGATGCTTATCCATGGACAGTTCTATAATGACCCACCTAAGTCAGGAACGGTTCAAAGCTATCATGAATGGTATCTAGGGAAAGTCTCAAGTAACATTCATTCCCGACCATTTGCTTGTTGAAAATGTGCTGCTAGAATCTTAAATATCTGAGGGATATGATGAGAATATTGGTCCATCTCGTGGAATGCTGAAAGTGAATTTTCGGAAAGCTTTCGATACGGTCAAGTGGGATTTCTTCTTCGTTATCCTAAATATTAGACTATATGAATGAGACAAGAGGATATGGTCAAAGAGGCCGAAGACCTTTAAGGTCAAGAAGAAGAAAGGGAGGAGAATCAAGGCTTAAGTCATCAAAACAAGACCAAAGACCACCCCAAGGACCTCCAAGAAGGAGAAAAAAGGTCACCAAAGACCCATAAGGGTCATCAAATCATCAAAAAGTCAAGAAAAGAGCAAAGGAAAGCATTTTGTAAAAGTCAACTTTTTAGACCAGAAAGTCAATGGTCGGTGGTCATTTACTGCGGGTAGGCCATCGGGTCAAGAGTCACCTATTGCGGGCAAGGAATTCATGCACCGTAGGGAAGTCAACAACAATGCAGGAAAGTCGACAGACGGGTTGTGTACCACAGGTAGCAGATCAGGCGAGAGGCATGTACCGTGGGTCAAGACACAGACATACTGTGGGTTGAGCCTCCATCGTACTGCGGGAACGAGTTTCACGTACTGCAGGTCAAGTTTAGTACATACCGTGGGTTGAGCTCAGTACAATTCCAGGCCGAGCATCAGCGTACTGTGGGTCAAATTTTAGCGTACCTTAGTACGCGTCAACGACCGAGACAAAAGGTCAATATTTTGAGAAATCTTTGTAATATTGATTTTAATCAAATGAGAAGTTTTCCAAGACTGTTAGGACCTAAATGGAGTCTAACTAGAATCCATATGACCGTTGGATGCTTGTGGCAACAGGTGACTCTCCTTTATGCTATGTTCAAGGCTAAGGAGATATCACTTTCACACTTGGGATTCCAATCCTTCTCTCCTCACCAATGCCTCTATTGCTTACCAACTAGGGTTTTCAACTGCTGAGTGTTCCCTTTGTAATCCTCTATAAATAGAGCTTGTATCTCACTTTGTAAATCTCCCAGTCTATACAAAGAAGTGTTCACAAAGTTTTCTCTTTTATTTTGTTTATGCAAGTAGTTTAAGATGTAGATTCTAGGGTTTGAGAGCTCGTGTAGAGGCTGTCCAATGGCAGACCTCTATGCAAACACTTCTAGATCTCCACCAAACTCTGCTTATGCTTTATTTATGTTTATACAAATCTAGATGAATGGTTCTTAGATTCGAGATCTCCTTAGCACATAGACTTCAAGTGTTATAATGCTGTACCCGGACTAAATCTAACCTAGATAGTTTTCTCCTTCCTAGAACTGATTTATTCCATAGTAAACTCGAATTCAACAAGTCTTGAGATCGATTCCATCTTTTGTGGGTTAACTGGTTTCCTTCACCAGGTGAAGTCTCCACGGGTTATATTGAGCTTACTCTCATAAAACCAACATGGTATCAGAGCACAAGATGCTTGGTCCCCCATAAAATTCAATTCTCATTTTGTTTTTGATTTTTTGTGTTCTTCGTCTTGTCCAATGAATTAAAAGAAGAGAACATGAATTGAGTTCTTGTTTTTAGATCTAAAGACTTTACCAATGGGAAAGTCTTAGACTAGTTTTATTTTTGTTTTAAAACTCAAAAAACTCACAAAAATTCTTGAAATTAGATTATTTCGTGAGCCAATGAAGTTTGTTTTGTTTAAACCATGAAAGGCATTAATCTTTGTGTCATTTTGTGGCTCATGCTGATTAAAGCTCATGGGAAAGCATTGTCTATGAGTTATTCCGTGAATTCAAACTTTTAACCAGTGCATAAAACAATTGTCCATCGTTCCATAACTTGTCCCAACCATTAAAGCACTGAGTTCTTGTTGTTCTAAGGTGTTCTTCGATGGATTTTGGAGCCAATGCTTCCATAAAACTCTTGAGTTCTTTCGTGAATTCAATCTTGTCACCATGGATAAATCAATTGTCCATTTGTCAATATTTAGACCAGTATTTAAAGCACCGAGTTCTTGTTGTTCTAAGATGTTCTTGGCTTGGTATTTGGCAGCTAACACTTCCTCAAAACGCAAGAAAACAGAGAGCAAAACTCTTTCCACATGAACTCTTGAGCAAATTTTCTTATTCTCCCATTCTCCATTCTTCTGCTCATACTCTCTATTCTCTATTCTCTTGGTTAGTTATTCTCTCTAATTCCCTGTTACTTATACTCTAATCTCTCACCTTCTCTTTTTTTTAGAATGTGTTAAAGTCTAATACAGGTCCGAGTTTAAAATGGTGAGGAAGCTCACTTATTATCTCAAAGAAGAAGTGGTGAGTTGTGCAGCAAGTCATGCGGGTTGGAGGTCATTTCAATGGTTGTATTCAAAACCAAAAAAGGATTCAAATGAGGCTAGAAGAAGGCGCAACAACAAGCTTATTACGGATCTGTACATACAGAAACTTAACTTATTGTTCATATTCTTTTTTCCTTGTATGTTTTACATTGATTGTGAGAACCCCTTGTATAAACAAAGGTCGATGGACCAGAGATCAATACACAGAAACATTCTTTTCATTCTATTTCAGATAGGTATTATAGCCTTGGGGTTTCTCACACACACTACCGCCGTCATATACTTTATTCTCTCGAGTCTGGTTAGAAATCATGACTGATGGCACTCCTTCTACACGGGAAGCGATTGTGGTTCAGCACCGTACTATCTCTCCCTATGACCGCTCTGCTAGTGACAATCCATGCTGCATCATTTCTCAACCGTTGCTGCGTGGGTCTAACTATAATGAGTGGTCCTTGAACATACGTTTGGCGTTGAAAGCAAGGAAGAAATTTGGATTTGTTGATGGAACAATTTCACAACCATCTGCGAACTTTCCAGATCTTGAAGATTGGTGGACAAATAATGCTTTGGTAATATTATGGATAAAGCTCACCATTGATGCTGCGGTGCGATCAAATTTGTCTCTCTCTGATATTGCCTCTGATCTTTGGAATCATATTCAAAAGAGATTCTCAGTTAAGAATGGAATGGAGTTACAGAGAATAAAAACAGAAATTGCAACAATTTGACAAAATGGTCAATCTATTGAAGCATATTTTGGTCAAATAAACAAGCTATGGATGATGTTGAATGATTTTCGCCCACCCAAAATCTGCAAGTGTGGATCTTGCACCTGCAACATAAACACAGACCTGCAACGTGAATGCGAGGAGGATTGTGTTCATGAGCTCCTTCGTGGGCTTGATGAGATATATGTGCAAACACGTTCAACACTTCTATCTCGTCCTACTCTGCCATCTATTGATGATATTTTCAACACTTTAACCCAAGAAGAAGACATATGTGGATGCTACAAATGAAGTTAGATTTGCTGTCCAAACACAATTCAAACCTCGATTAACTAAAAATGATCATGATAAATTGGTAATTTGCACAACTTGTGGAAGAACTGGGCACAAATCTGAACAGTGCTTCCGCCAAATTGGTTACCCCGACTGGTGGGGTGATCGCCCAAGGTACAAGAATTCACCATCTCGTGCATCAGTAACTCCTACCAACAAACGTAGCGGCAAAGAGCAGGTTTTAGCAAATGTTGTCTCTGCTTCTTCTCTTGATTCAAAAGCTGAAAACCATGGGTTTAGTGGATTATCTGAGAGGCAATGGAAGACTGTAGTTACACTGTTGAATGAAAGGGAACCAGAATGTTCAGATCGTCTTACTGGAACGTTTTTTAATCAATCATGGATTATTGATACTAGTGCTACAAATCATATGACAGGTTCTTTGGATTTTCTTAATGACTGCACTTCTATGAATCCGGTCAGTATTAAACTTCCAGATGGACGATTTACTGTATTTTCTCACCAAGGTTCAGTATATTTGGGTCCTGAGATCAGTCCTTCAAAAGGTTTTATATGTTGATAGATAACATTGTCATTTGATTTCTGTTTCTCAACTGACTAAGGAACGCTCCTGCAACTTCCAATTTTCTGATGTTCTTTGCACCATTCAAGACCGCATCACGAGGACCCTGATTGGGGCGGGTGAACAGCAAAGAGGCCTCTATTTCTTTAGGAGTTTGGATGTTGCGGCGGTGTTGGTGACAAGTGCTCAGTGTTATACCAGAGAAGTATCGCATAAACGACTAGACCACCCATCTTCTAAAGTCATTTATTCTTTACCTATTATGGTTGTAAACAATCTGATGTTTTTGATTCTAAGACATGTGAGGTTTGTATTCATGCCACACAATCCATAGATGCTTTTCCGAGCATTTTGAATAAGACAAGTTTTACTTTTGAACTGATACATTGCAACTTGTGGGGACCATATCGAACTAAAGTTCTTTGTGGAGCTTAATATTTTCCAACCATTGTTGACGACTACAGTTGGACTGTATGGTTATATTTACTTACAAATAAACATTCTGCACCAAAAAAACTTCGAGAATTCTTTGCACTAGTTGAACGGCAATTCGAGACTAAAATTCAAAGATTATGGAGTGATAATGGGAGTGGATTTCTTGCTTTAACGGAATTTTTCAGAGACAACGAAGTTATTCATGAGACGTATTATGTTGCCACACCTCAACAAAATGGCCGCGCAGAGAGAATTGCAAGAGCATTACACTTTCAAGCTTATCTACCAATTGAATTTTAGGGTGAATGTGTTTTAGCAGCTGGGTATTTGATTAATCGAACACCAATAGATGTTCTTAATGGGAAAACACCATTTGAGATGTTGTATAACCGTCCACCACCGTTTCATCATCTCCGAGTTATTGGCTGTTTAAGTTATGCACACAACAAACGACACGGTGGTGACAAGTTTAAAGAACAAGGCAAAGCATGTATATTTCTTGGGTATCTATTTGGTAAGAAAGGTTGGCGGGTTTATGATTTAGAGTCACGCAAGGTTCTGGTTTCTAGAGATGTTCAATTTATTGAGCACATTTATTCGTTTCAGCATTAGAGTCCTGATGAGACAACAACTACTGTTGCACCTCTTGGTTCTCCTTTGATAATACCAGATGATGAAGGGTTTATAGCACCACCACAGCAGCAGCTAAACTCACCTACACCTTCACCACGACCTGCAACTCTTGACCTGCAGGTTGAGCCTGACACAATTTCTCCGTCTCCAACTCAACATGATATCAAAACACCATCTACATCTACTCTAATAAATGCTGTCGAGAATTCTGAAACAGAACAGATACCAACGTTGAGTTCAGATTAAAAGGGGTTACTGTGACTGATCAAACACATTCTGCACCTGCCCATGACCAAGCCGAAGCATAACTTGGTCGAGGACATCGACCAAAATAAAATCCACATGCCTAAAGGAATTTATTGCTAACACTACACACGATTCTTCTTGTTATCCTCTTGAATATTTTGTTTCTTTTGAAGTCTTCTATGATCACTACAAGATTTTTATTGCTGCTATATCCTCTAATATTGTCCCTACATCGTATAAGCAAGTTGTGGAAGATCCATTTTTCAGAGATGCTATAAGTAATGAAATTGTAGCGCTAGAAGATACAGGGACTTGGACTGTTGAGGATCTACCGCCGGATAAGAAAGCACTAGGATGCAAATGGGTTGACTGCATCAAGTACAAATCTGATGGAACACTAGAAAGACATAACGCCAGACTTGTTGTCTTTGGAAATAATCAGATAGAAGGCGAAGACTACAATGAAACATTTGCTCCCGTGGCCAAAATGACAACGATATGATGTTTTCTTGAGATTGTAGCTTCACGGGACTGGGAGGTCTATCAAATGGACGTTCATAATGTCTTTCTACATGGCGACTTAGATGAAGAGGTCTACATGAGGTTACCACCTAGTTTTTATTGTTTTGAAAATGGTAAAGTCTTGTGCTTACGGAAGTCATTGTTGGGTTACGTCAAGCACCTCGCTGCTCGTTTCAAAAATTGACCACTTCTCTTCTTGACTACGGATTTGTTCAGTGTGTACCAAATTACTTGCTTTTTGTCTTCGACAGAGATGGTGTACAACTTCATGTACTGGTTTACGTTGATGACCTCATAATCACAGGTAGCTCATCAAAGGTAATCTCACGATTCAAACAATACTTAAGTGAGTGTTTTCATATGAAAGACCTAGGTTTGTTACAACATTTTTTGGGCTTAGAAGTTGCACGGAACAGTTCTGGAATATATTTGTGTCAAAGAAAAAATACTATTGATATCATTACAGAAATGGGTATGTTAGGTGCCAAGCCAAGCATGGTTCCAATGGACCAGAATCATAAGCTTGCTATGTCTAAAAGTGAGCTGCTCACGGAGCCAACCAAGTATCGCAGATTTGTGGGTAGATTGATATATCTAGCTATTACAAGGCCAGAACTATCCTATGCAGTTCATGTCTTATCACAGTTTATGCACTCACAGAGAATAGATCATTGGAAAACGGCATTGCGAGTCGTTAGATATTTGAAATGGAAGCCAGGACAGGGAATTTTTCTTCAAGCCAAACAACCACTAATACTTGAAGCATGGAGTGATTCGGATTTGGCTGGATGTCCTCTCACGAGGAGATCATTGACAGCTTGGTTTATTCAACTTGGAGGCTCACCGGTTTCATGGAAGACTGGAAAGCAAGATACTGTTTCACGCTCCTCTACGGAAACAGAATATAGGGCCATGTCTAACACGGTTCAAGAGATCTTGTGGCTGCGGAATCTCTTGGAATGTTTTGCTGTAACGGTAAGCGTATTGGCCAAAGAAGCTGACCTAAAGAAGTGAGTATGTAGGTGACAAAAGTGGAAAGTTAAGTGTGAGGTCAAATTGGTGGAAGGCTATGAATCACTACCAAAGCATTTGCAAAGTGTCTTCAAAATTATCAAAAATTCTCAACGATCTCAAAAAGGCTAAACTCTAAACCTCTCCAAATTTTTAAATTTTTTTAGTCCATATCTTATGCTTTAAATCCTCTCATTTAATTTCTCTATATTTTCATTTAAGTGTTTCTTAAATCCCCACAACATATACTTTAAAATTTCCTATTAAATCTCATGATGAAGATTTAAAAGAGAAGGAGGAATAAGAGATATTATCAAGAGGAGCACTAGATGAAACAAGAGGATCATAAAAAGGGAAACAAAGTCAAGAAGGACTATGGCAAAGGAACAACTTGGAAAGGAGGCACCAATTTCAAATTCATTTTCAAAACCTGATGCAAAGTCATCTTTAAAACCAAGGTCAAGCTACATCAAACCACCGATGAGCTACACTCTTTTTCCCTTGGTAGAGTTTTGTCCCATATGGTTTTCTCTCTAGGGTTCTTAATGAAGTACTCTTGTAGCTTGGCAAGCTTGGCCTTTTTTCCTTTGGCCTTTGGCCTTGAGCGTCTCGCCAAACAATCCTGGAGGAAGGTATTAGATTAGATGAATAAGATAATAGGATGAGGCCGAAGACCTTTAAGGTCAAGAAGAAGAAAATGAGGAGATTCAAGCCTGACGTCATCAAGACAAGGCCGAAGACCACCCTAAGACTTCCAAGAAGGAGGAAAAGGGCTACCAAGGACCCATAAGGGTCACCAAATCATCAAAAGGTCAAGAAAAATCCAAAGGAAAGTGTTCTAAAAAGTCAATGGTTTGGACCAAAAAGTCAACAGTAGGTGGTCATGTACCGCGGCTAGGCCATCAGGTCGAGAGGCACGTACTGCAGGCAAGGAAGTCATACATTGCAGGGAAGTCAACAGCAGTGCAAGAAAGTCAACAGACGGGTCGTGTACCATGGGTAGTAGATGGGTCAAGATGCGTGTATCATGGGCCGAGACACATACCTACCGCAGGTCGAGCCTCCATCAAATCATAGGTCGAGCCTCCATCATACCGTGGGAAGGAATTTCACGTATTGCGGGTCAAGAGAAGCATGTGTTGTGGGTTGAGTTTAGTACGTACTGCGAGTTAAGCTCAGTATGTACCACAGGCCGAGCCTCAGTGTATTGCGGGTTAAGTTTCAACGTACCAGGGTACGGGTCAACGACCGAGACAAAAAGTCAACATTTTGAGAAATCTTCTAAATATTGATTCTAATCAAATGGGAAGTTTTTCAAGACTATTAGGACCTAAATAGAGTCTAACTAGAAGCCATATGACTGTTGGAAGCTTGTGGCAACATGTGACTCTCCTTTATGCTAGGTTCAAGGCTAAGGAGACGTGACTTTCACTCTTGCGATTCCAATCCCTCCCTCCTCACCAACACCTCTCTTGCTTACCAACTAGAGTTTTCAGCTGCTGAGTGTTCCCTTTGTAATCCTCTATAAATAGAGCTTGTATCTCACTTTGTAAACCATCCGATCTAATACAAAGAAATGTTCACAAAGTTCTATTTTTACTTTGTTTATACAAGTAGTTTAAGATATAGATTCTAGAGTTTGAGAGCTCGTGTAGAGGCTGCTCAATTGCAGACCTCTACCCAAACACTTCTAGATCTCCACCAAACTCTTTAATGCTTTATTTATATTTATACAAATCTAGATGAATGGATCTTAGATCCGAGATCTCCTTAGCACAAATGTCATGCTTTACTTGGACTAGATCCAACCTAGATAGTTTTCTCCTTTTTAGAATTGATTTACTCCATAGTAAACTCAGATTCAACAAGCCTTGAGATCGACTCTATCTTTTGTGGGTTAAGTGGTTTTCTTCACCAAGTGAATTCTCCAAGGTTTATTTTGAACTTATTTTCATTAAATCCAATACTAAAGGCTATTGAGCGGCCTAGAAGATTCATTGACTGGATATGGGCATGCATAAGTACACCGACCTTCTCTATCGCTATTAATGAAATTCTTTGTTGTTATTTTCAGGAGCATAGAGTCTTGAGACAAGGAAATGCATTGTCACTATACTTATTTATCTTAGCTATGGAGATTTTCTCTAAGATGCTAGCAGAAAATTTTCAAAGTGGAACCATTGGTTATCACCCCAAAGCATCACACCCAGAGATTACATATTTGGCTTTCGCTGATGATGTATTAATCTTCTTTGATGGTACAGCCTCATCCTTAACAGGAATTAATGAGGTGTCTGGTCTGGATCGGAAGTAAACCCGAGCAAGAGTCATTTATTCACAACATGACAAATTTAGATGACATCCTCTCAACTATCTAGTTTTGAATTTTAGACTCGCTCTTTTCCTATGAGATATTTGGGATTACCACTAATGTGCAAAAGGTTAAGAGCTGAAGATTATGCTCCACTATTGGATAAGATTCATAAGCGACTCTCGGATTGGTCTTGCAAAGCACTATCATATGCAGGCAGATTGCAACTGATTAAATCAGTCATTTATTGGACTCTTAATTTCTGGTTCACAGCTTTTTTAATTGCAAAATTGTATATTAAAAAGATTGAAAGATTGTGCTACAAATTGCTTTGGACAGGAAATATGGACAACAAAACAAATGCTAAGGTTTCTTGGAAAAATCTTTGCTTGCCAAAAAACAAAGGAGGACTAGGGTTGAGAAACTTTGGTCTTTGGAATAAGATTCTTTATAAGTCGCCTAGAATAAAGAACATCATCTAAAGAAAACCAACTTTTGGAAAATTCAAGGCAAAAAAAAAAAGATTTTAGATGTGGAAATTATTGCTGAACCTAAGGCCACTAGTACAAGGTTATGTTCACAAAAAAGTGGGCAATGGATCAGCTGCTAGCTTTTGGTTTGATAGATGTACGCACCTTGGACCCCTAATTGATGTTATGGGAAGATCTGGCCCTTCTCTAATGGGTGTGCACATCGATGCAAGAATTGCGGATGCAACAACTAGTTCAGAATGGCATCTTAGACCTGCCAGAACTGATCTAGCAATGGAATTGCAAGCCCATCTTAGCAACATACGACCTCCTATGCAGTCTAATGAGAATGACATACACTGTTCACACCTACAAGGAAACAACACATATCTTTTCTCACCTGCTAAGTTCTGAGAACTTCATACAAGGAAAGACGTGTCAAACCATGGGCTGCAAAAATATGGTTCAAAGGACATGTACCAAGGCAAGCTTTTTAAATGTGGGTTGCCAACCTTGATAGACTTCCAATACGGAATCGCCTAATTTTCTAGTGAATGAATGTTCCTCCACAATGGTGTCTTTGCGGGATTATGGATGAATCAAGGGACCACTTATTCCTCACATGCAACTACAGTGAAAGTCTATAGGAGCTGACTTTAAAGAGAATGAGACTTCGCTTTTATCCTTTCCACTATTTGGCAAGCATTTATGCATTGAGCAAACATATTGACCTTTGTAGGTGTTAAGTTTTTGAAGAAATTGGTTTCTCAATCTTCAATAGATCAGCTATGGAGGGAACACATTACACTCCAATCAATCAACCTCACCAGAAGTTATTTTCAGAATTTTGGACAGGACAATCAAAGGTTTTATTCTTTCGAGGAGAAATCACAAGAACTTCTCTTCTCTTATGTCATATTTGGGTTTTATTCTTTCCAGGAGAAATCACAAGAACTTCTCTTCTCTTATGTCATATTGGCTATAATCATTAGGCTAGTTTGACTCTTTTAGTGCATTGCTATGTTTTTATCTTCTTTTTTTTGAAGACAATTATAGTACATAAATGTATAAGTTAACTTTTATCTATATGATATTCACATCTTTATCCAAAAAAATAACAATCAGAATAAGTTTTGGTTTTTTTCACAAATATATTGACGCTACAGAGACGTTCAACGATTACATATATGAATTATGCATGAATTATTAAGAACCATGGACGTCTTACGCACGAAAATGCATGTATTAGGCAACTTGTTGTTATAAATACATCCGTTTTATATTTAAATGATATTTAATTTTGCGGTGATAAATTCAAACGAAATAGCTTACAAGTACAACTAAGCATCCAGGCAACAAACACCGGCCTTAATCTATATATGTTTTAAAATAAATAACTGAGAGATTAGCATGTGGTTCAAGCGCAATCCCCGCTACCTGAAATTCTCGAACTCGAGCATTGTGTTTGTACTTGTCCGAATCATGTGTTCAAAAATTCTATAAACAATTATAAATGTTTTTGCTGTCAAAGAATAAAATTGTATGCCGAGTTTTTCTCAGTTTAGTGGTTAGAATAAACTAGCTAATGATTATGACATTTAAAATTTAATTTCTCCCTTTTAACAATTTGGCAGATTAAATTGGAGTTTTAAAGGTTAAGCTGAATTGACAAAAAGAAGAACAAAACTGTATTAAGAATAGATTGATAGATATACACAGTCGGTCTAGGATTTTATTTCTTTCTGAATGTGGCCCATACGTTTAATTTCTGAAGATAAATTAATGGTTACTTTTTAGTAAAAGAATTCATATAACTATGATCTAACCATAAAAAAACTCATAACTAGGTAACAGTTATGAATACAACGATGAAATTTCATCAAATAGGCACAATTCTTTTTTCTATAAAAGCATCGGTTAGCCACCATTTTTCGTAACAACGACTGTATAGTCAAATCTAACCACGAAAAAATTTTATGACTGTAGTCGTTGCTACAAGAAATAGTGGCTGATCATTATTTTCTTTTGAAAATTCATAACTATTTATTGAAAATTCATAACTATTTACTGAAAATTCGTAATTCGCCACAATTTTTTTCGTAGTTAGGTTATGGATATATAAATATTTTCACTAATATTAATTTATAGATCCTAGAAAAATACACTCTTTTCTAGATGTGTAAATAAATAATACAACAATAATTTATTCAATATTCTCATATTTATCCTTTTTAAGCTCAAACCAAAGAGAAAACAACAAGAATAATATCGAAAAGTGTAGCTAAAAAAACAGTAATGATTCTTTTATGAGTTGCATGGAAGTGAAAACCATCTAATTACACGAATTCTGTTGCTTTCTGACCACTTTTAACTAATATGTCGGATGACATGATCCTGAGAAGATTAACTTTCGCTAGATCCAAATTTTATGAGTGAGCTCACTGAGAGGTAAACGCTTATTTTTTTTAATCATTTATCACATCAACAAAATCTAATTCATAATCTAATTATAAATATTTATCATGAGTATATGACTATTTGAAGTTAAATTTTAATAGAAACACGGGTATTTAACCCACTTGATCAAAATTATTTTTTAATTTTTTTAAAAATTTTTTTAAAGAATGATGTTTATAAAGTTTTACAATACAGAAAAAGAAAAAAAAATTTGAAAAAGAATTAAAACTGAATCTTGCGAAAGAGCATATAACCTTTAGTCTAGCAGCATATGGTAAATTCACTAAAGGCAGTCATATTTGCACATCCAGAAAACGAATCTTGCTGCCTAATAAGAATTTACCTAATGAACTGGCTAGTAGCAAATTGTTATATTATTATTATCTATATATTTTGCAATTTTGTTGTATTATAATTATATATCTATATATATATATTGTATTTAATATTATGAAATTGGAGAAATAAAAA